>RJWT010040030.1:0-12555 GCA_004365215.1 Cuniculus paca
TACCATTTGAGGCAGTTTCCAATCCCCATTTATCGTGCTCCATTTCGTGCTCTGATATCTTGTTAATGGCTTGTTCCGGGTCCCAGTTAGCTCATCATTAAACAAGCCCTTTAGAAACGTGGGACTTTCGCAGGTGGCAGAAGCACTGGTTTCCAGCTTTGCTTAATGATGTTCTATGACTTTGTATCACATCCTGGAGTCAAGTGGGAGATGTGGAAAAGTACGAGACACCAACATTTTTTATTGTATTCCCTGACTTCATGATTTGAAAATTCAGAAATGTCCGACTTGATGTTTTTGTAATTTCTTCTCATTGTTTCTACCTTTGTTCTCTTTTTAAATAAATGTAACAAGAGCCTTTTAATTCTTGGAAATACACAAATTCAGTCCTGAGATATTCTTGTGGAAAAGTATAAGTGATTTTTGATGGGTGATAGCCTGGGGGGAGTTGTGATGTGATGGGAAGTGAGATGTCAAATGATAAGTGCTTTGGAATTAGCAGTAAATCAAAGCACTGATAAAACCTTCTAGAAACCACAAAAACAAAACAAAACATACAAAAGAGCCAGTATTTAATTTCTTAGGAGGATGCTATGCATTGAAAGCAGAATGCTAAATAAAAATAAGTTAAAATGAAATGTTTTATTTTATGATGGTGAGCTAAAAGTTGTTACTTTTCAGAATTTGAGAACTGTGACACCTAAGGTTACTGCTTAAGCAACAATGCCTGCCCCTCGACCCTTTCTGGAAGAGTGGTCACGCTCTGCGGGTGGGACCCAGGGATGCAGTAGAAATCATACCAGTTCTTATGTGTAAGATCCCTAAGATGCAAAGTAGTTTCCCATGAGGAAAGTTTGCTTCTCTAGGGTCATCTTGTCCTCTGTTTCTTCTCTCTACATGATGCTGTGAAGCTTCCTTAGAACGCAGAGGAGTTACGGGGAGCAGTGCTTCCTCTGCTTCTCCCCTCCTCCAACTCTGGGGTTGCTGGCGTCCACAGGCGCAGGCAGGGCTGAGGAGCAGCGAGTGGTCGGTCGGTCCAAAGCCCAGCTTCAGGGATGGCTTCCCGTTGTCCTGAGCCAGCTGGGTTGAGGATTGGAGACGCAGTCTGTCCAAACCGAGAAGCACAAGACACGGTGCTGATTACAGATTGCATCGAGGATGTCACCGAGGGTCGTGACACTGTGACACCTGTGCTCCCAATGGAAGGGAAACGGAGGCGATTTCTGTGTCCAGCTGTCGTGAGCCGTGAGGTTCGCAGAGTCGAAGATGTGCCTCGCCTGCTACTGGGTTTTCCTGAGCAAGGTCGAATTAGTCTGTCATGATCTGGCTTTTGCCCAGCTTTTCACTGTGCTCTCTGGTCCGTCTCCATGGAGGCTCCTCGGCCAGGCCATGCAGTTCTGTCGCCCATCGTCTCATGGTCTTTGTCTCCTGCGAGTCCTTCGCCTGGAATCCAGGCGTCTGTGTTCCTTGGCTGCGTCACCACCATTTGCTCTTTAAGACTTGACCCTTGGTAAGGATGGCTTTGAAGGGATTTCTGGTGTCTTTTCCTTGTCCTGCACTGGTGCAGTTTCTCCCGTTTTCCTTGATACCTTGGGAAAGCCTTCACACTGAGCTAAGGGGGAGCTTCTGGCCTCTGTCACCACAGCACTTTTGGGGTTTGCCTTCGTTCAGCACCCAGTCCAGAGAATCATGGGATAGTACTGCAGCGGGACGTCCTGTGCCCCATGCATGCTGTTTGCGCTGATCACAGCGCAGCTGCATTCTGGTACTGCACCCCACAGACAGAGCAGACCTAACTAACTAACTAACTAACTAACTAAATAATAATCATGCTTCAGATGCACCAGGTGCAAGAAAAACAGGAACTCGGGCTCAGGGTTTCCCCTGCACACGGGCAGCTGGTGATTTGAGGCAGATGGGCGCCCCACCTCCTGAGAGCCAGCCTTGGCTGAATCCTTCTTTCTCCCGAAGCAGACAACATGAGCGTCAGCATTTCTGCTGCGGGGACACCTCCGTCACTGGGGCTTGGCTGTGTTTATTGCTAATTGTGTGCTTTTCCCCTGTGTGTATCTGTGTGGTACTGGCCTTCACCCTGCACCAGGTCCACACTTTCTATGCTTTGTTTTGAGGTAGGGTCTCTCTAAGTTGCTCAGGCACCCAGTTGGGACTGGAACTTGTGATCCTCCAGCCTCAGCCTCTCCAAGTGCTGGGATTATAGACGTGAGCCATCGTGCCTGCTCTGCAGTGATCGTAATTACCTAATACGTAAGAATGCTCGCCTTTCCCCAGGACTCGGGGTTCTGTTTTTCTTAAAAAGAATATTCTTATCAGTTTTACTACAGACAGTATTCCATTAAAACAGTTTTCTTGCATCTTTGGAAACATCAGACCCACAGCACTGGGTGCTGCTTGGAAGCTGGTGAAGGTGAATTTCAAATGCGGGAGGAGACGGCTACGGAAGGGAGAATTAGCCAGGGATTTTTTTCAAGAAAAAAATAACTGATGCATCGGTAAGGGCTGAGCAGGCTGTGAGCTGGAGTGCAGCCTGCACCTCGGCCAGGTCTCAGGGCCAGGACCTTCCTGTGTGTTTCCTGGCCGCTGTGAGGTCAGCTCACACCACCCTGAACCCTTCTGGTCCTGGGTCAGTGATGAGCCCAGTTAGGGGAGGGGCTGGAGGATGCGCTGGGCTGTGTGGGAGGTCAGTGCTGACCCAGGCTGCGCGTTCTGTGTTACTTGGCTTTCTCAAGTGTGCATGGCGGGAATGCTCAAAGATGCTTTCCTGCTTCTGATTCCTAGGACTTCGATGGAAAGCGTGCTGCAGTCACTGCGGAATGTAGTTAAAATTAGAGGTGCTCATACAATAGTAGTGATTGTGTTTTACAAGCATCAGTGTTAAAGTTGGAAAGTTGGGACTCTTAGGAAGATTTTGGAAGCAGTGTTTTTTTCTTTGTTTTTTGGTTTGGTTTTTGCAGTGGCAGGGATTGAATCCAGAGCCTTCACGCTGAGCTCCATCCATGGCTCTTTAAAAGGTTTTTTTTTTTGTTTTCTGAGACAGCTTTTTACAGTCACTAGGTTTCTCATGCTGAATTCAAACTTGGGACTCTTCTGCCTCAGCCTCCTACAGCGCTGTAGTTACAGGTGTGCCCCTCACACCTGGGCTGGAAACAGAGCTTTAAATGGCCTCTGTGCCTTGATCTTCCGTGATTTAAGACAGCCCTCCCTGGGGCATGTCATCGGCTTCTGCTGGGTGCCCTGGCACCTTCTGGAGGATGAAATTCGGGGTGCCCTGCCACACTTGTGATGCGGACACTGCAGCCTCACAACCCTTGAGCAACTGCTCGGTGACACCTGGCCTACTCAGCTCAGCACCTCATCTTGTCTGAGAGACCTCACCTGTCTGCACGTGCAAGGGTGTGCAGATTAATTATTCTTCAGTGTTTATCACTGCCTTCTCCTTGTCTGTTTCTGATGTTTCTTTAAGTTTCTGCAGTGCTTAAATTCATATTTTTGTCCCCAGTTTTTCTATCAAAATTTCCTGATCTGTAAATAAAGTTTAAAGAGAGAAGTGAAGACCCAGGGATATTTTATATTAGAGAATAGGCATATAAGGCCAATTAGAAGACCTGATTTTAACACTTTCCCTCTCCCTCTCCTTCTGCCTCTCCCTCTGTCCCTCCCTTCCTCTCCCCTTCCTCCCCTCCCTCGGTGTACACTTCCAAATCACCAGTTCGCTGCGGTGGCTGACCACTGGTCACACGTCTGACACCCCTTGCACGTGTGGCCTTGTGTAAAAGCCAATTCCTTCTGTGTGACACAAGGAATACATAAGCAGGATGCTCAGGGTGTATTTGTGAAGGTAAAGCCAGACAAAGGATTTGGCAATGCATGAAAAATTAAGTGTTCCTACCCATGGAGCAAGTTCGAAGGAGGACATGGTACCAAGGCTCCTGAGTAATGAGCAACTTGCTTCCTGTTAGGAAGACATTTCCACGGCGTGACCTGCTTTTCCTGTAACCATAGCTGTTCGGTTCTTCTCTCGGTTCCTTTTCCCCTTGTTTAAGTTCACGTTCTGTTTATCTCAGTGGATGTAAAGCTATCTGGGCCAGGTGTTGTTTCAGCCCCACATAGCTCTCAGCCCCAAAGAAACTGCGGTGTTTACACAGGGCAGCACCACCCGCCCTTCAGGAAGACGAACTTGAGTCATGGGTAGGAAAACCGGTGCACCTGGAGACCAGAATGTGAGGAGAATAAAATCAGACACACAAACTGCAGCATCACATGGCTTTTCTTATAGGAGAAACCCGAATTATAAATAAAGAACAAAATGAAGGAAAGTTAGAAGCAGGGAGGTGACTCTTTCTCAAATAGGAAGAGAAACAAAAGATGGAAAGAAGGAAGGGAGGAGGGTGCGGGACGTAAAAAGAAACAAAGGTGTTCTGAGCCTGGACCGACTCCACGCACGAGACGGAAGCATTGTGGACTGTGGACTATGGACCATAAAAGAAAGTTACTACTGGGTTCACTTTAACACCAGTTGATGCTTTTGGGTCACTGTAGAAAGTTAAAACTCAGCCTAAGCATGCAACAAGAAAATGCCGGCAAACAAACATTTCAAAATGCAGTTGTCATTACTCTTTTAAGATTTCCTTTTTCTTTGAGCTTCATCACTTCCTTTTGTCTTATGAGATTATACAAACCTCCTTGATAAGTACAGATGTGTGGGTAGGTTTGGCTATGCCATCCTTTAGTGTCATGAAGGATTTGAACTGAAAGATGATAAAAATCCTAATAAATGAACATGTGTATGAGGCCCCCTTTACCGCTGCGATAGAAACGGCAATTTTAATAATAGGCATGCACTGTGTTTCTGTGGACTGTTCCCTTGAGAAGGTCATTGCCTTTGAAAAAATAATAAAAACCACAGATGATCTCATTAATGCAAAAATTAATTAATGAATGAATTCTCTTTGCCTTCTTTTTTAAAAACACAAATCAAAGTGAGGCCTGTTAAAGAAATAGCTTAGCCCAGAAATTTCGTAAAAATCTTTGGTTTCTGTTCTGTGGATGAAGCCAGTGTGAAGATTTCCAGCCACCTTTGAAACATGGAAATTTTGACCTTTAAATACAAGAACCACTAACCATTTTTAAAAATTCAAAAGCTAGAGCTGAATGTAAATAGTTCTCTGGCTTCTGTTGGGAAGCTGTGTAGAATAAAGGTAGAGAGGCTGGGACGGGAGTCGGACGCTGCTGGCTGTGCCATCGTGGGCGTGAGGTCGGAGAGATGGAGTGGCCTAGTGTACCCCAAGCTTTCTTGCTGCTGAGAGTGGATTGTGACCACCCTGTAAACACTCCTCACAATGCTTGCCACATAGCAAGTATTCAGGAGTTTTGGGCTGCTTTTATAATAATTTGACAATAAATGTTGACAATAACAGGTCAGTATTTGAATAGAAAATCAGTTCTCCTAGAATTCTGTTCCCCATTGAAGGAATAGGTCAGTCACAGGTAAACCATCTTGTAAAAATATTTACAATGCATGAACTCTGTTACTGAATTGAATTTTAAAGGATCTGTCACTAAAATCAGCCAAGATTCTTCTCTTTGGAAAGGTATAGAATATATACAAGTTTTTTGTTTGTTTGTTTGTTTTGTTTTATTTTGTTTAAGGTGTATGGGAAATGAGAAAGGTAGATATTGGGGAAAGAGGATTGGGACAAGTTGAAGCAAAAAAGAGGTAGAGTTTAGGAAGAATTTGGCTTTATTTACTATCTGTAAAGGCTTGATTTTATTATAAAACAAAATGTAGGAACAATTTGGAGTTTAAACTGTTATTTCAGTATTTTGTTTTATAATGAAGTAGTATATTTGGAATACAAGTAACTTAAACATACACTAAAATGTTTTGGTATCATAACTATCCAGAGTTAAAGGTGCAGCTCTTGAATATTTTAAAAAGGGTTTTGGTGTCTCTATTTGTGATTTTTAAACAAAATGGTACAATAATTTTTCCCCACCCATCACACTGAATATGATTTTAAGACACACTCTTGATTTTAAAAAAATGTGAACAATATATACTTTCTTCATTTTATAAAGTTTTTTTTTCTCTAAATAAATTCAGAATGATCCTGACTCATAAAATCGATTTATCCTGTGTGGCTGAGCATAATACATGAGAAACAAATCAGGGAAAACAATCAATCTAGTGACTCAGTTTGGAGATGGAAAATTTCCCTTGTTATGCACTGAGAATCCCCTCTTCTGTTATTTTAATTTTGCTGGACAGTCTTTTCCTTCAGACAGGCGGATGCTCCTCACTGGTTCCTACTGTAAAAGACTGAACTCCAGTTTACGAGAGAGAAATGCTGGACCTTATGTGAAAAGATGCAGCTAGAAAACCTTACTAGTAGAAATAAGTATAAATTGTTTAAGATCCACAAGTAAAATTCATTAACAAAAAAGTGAAATAGTTGTATTGAGTTTGAATATATGATACATAGAATGTCGATACATTTTGAGATTTGCTTTTGCTACCTAAGATCAGTGAATATAGTTGGCTTTGCATTAAATTTCTTTAGTTTTACAGCTTAGAATATACCTTTTAAAGGTAATAGTGTCTCAGATAAGTGAGAAGAAAACATGTTGTATTTCTTCTTATTTCAGTTTGGTATATTATATGCTTCTCTATAGAACTATTTAATATTCTTGGCAATAAAATTCATTTACTGTTAATTTAATGATAGCCATACTTACATAATCGCAATAAATCCCAAATCCAGTCATGCACTATATTAAGCATTTTCACTTGTTTATTCATATCAAGCCTCAAGCCATTCCTTTTAGCACAGATTTTTTATCCTATTTATACAGGCAAAGCAGCTAAGGAATGTTTTGGAGAATAAGAAATCCAGTATTTGAAAGACTACACGTGCTTGTGGTACCATCATAAGTCTGCTCTGTAGTCCAGAACATTGTACTTTTTTCCTGTGCAGAGGGTTTCCATAGAGAATACTGTGAATAGTGGGCAAGTTTACACCTGTAGCAATCTAAAGTAAGATCAGCTGGGTGTGTGGTGTACAGTCGTAATTCCAGCTCTCCGGGAGGCTGAGGCGGCAACACAAGGAATTACCGAGACTCAGTGTCTAAAATAAAAAATAAATCTTTAGCAAAAAGCGTTAGGGATGCGACCCTGCAGAAAGGCCATGGGATCAAATCCCAGTTACCCACACACATGTACACATTCACGCATGCACACACAACGTATATTTATGCTTTAAGTAGGTTACCGTTTCCCACTGTTGACCTAGCCATATTCACAAGAAACATCGCGATGGCGTCTTCACTGTGGTCAGGCCCCTCATTAACCCTCTCTCCTCCCTAGTTCTCCCTCTCTTCCCTCCATTATCCCAACCCCTCCCCCGAACACTCCACATGATTCAGCGATTAGGGCCTGAGGCATGAGCCGGTGGTGGCATAACTAGATCTCTTGGGAGCCTGTCTGTCTTGAATCCCCAAATTGATCCCACAGGGTTGAGGTGGGCATTCCCAGGGTATTTGGGATTTCTTTGTGGGCTATTGGTTTTTTTTCAGCTGGCTGACCTTAAGCAGGGCTGAAAAGCATTTTCCTGGAGCTTCTAGTCCTTGAATGAATGCAAAATATAATGTGAATCAGAATGATTCTACCGTTACGTTATGGTATGGAGAATAAAATATGCAAAAAAGCAAAAAGTATTCTGGTCAAATATTGAACTATGAAGATATGCTTTTATTGTTATGTAGTAATCTAGTAATCTTAACCATTAATATGTCTTTGCAAAAACGTCTGTTTCATAATCAAGGCATTTAGAGTAGAGAAAACTCTGAAATATTATTTTCCATGCACAGTTATGTCAGGTCTTGTGCACAGCTGGCAGTGCGAACTCCAATCCACACTGGCTTAGATCATCAGGTAGGCACAGTCCCAATTCAGTTCTAATCTTAAAATTTCTCAGCACTTACTTTTAATAGTAGAATGTTAAAATTGCCTTACAAATAAAACACAAATGAAGGGTGCTTTCAGAATTTAATAGAATCAGTAAATTGGGATTGATACAGGAAGCAAGAATCTTTGATGTATTTGTACTACAGGAAAACTCTATAGTGGTCCCTGAACTCTGAGATTTTTATGCTTTTTGTGCATTCTGTGTTCTTGTAGAAAGAGCTTAATCTAGTTTTCTAAACTAGCGTTAGATACAAAATGTAAAATTCAATCGTTAGACAAGGGATGAAATGCAAACCCTGCTGGAGTTCGTCTGTAGTGAATTTGGAGAATGGAGAAGGTCTGTAGATTGAGTCTATTGCTCTTAGGGCTACCATTTTGCTTTACTCACTAAAATCAACGTAGGAGGTCCGTGGTGTTATTCCATCTTTACAGAGTAGGAAACCCTGACTCATGGGTGTTAATTCTTACAGCTGGTAGGTGAGTACCTGGAATGGAATGTCATCCCTAGTCTGTAAGACCCCAAAGTCCAGTGCCCTGTTCTTCTTCCATACACTCCCTGCAGAGACTCAAATAATGATTTATGTCTCTTCCTCAGCACTCAGCTCAGCGATCTGCCCATTTCTAATGGGTCAGACCTTAGCAAAGCAGGCAGCATCTGTGTAATTTACGACTTCTTTATTTTCAGTCTTTTTACTATGGGTCATAAAAGCATACAGAAGGAGTGGGGGCTGGGATCTTGTCAATAGCACACAGGTCCCCTAGTAGTGGTTGTGATGTGGTGTGTGTGTGTGTGTGTACACACTAGATGTGTGTATCAAGTTCCAGTCCATCCTGTGCACTAATTACTTGCAGTGGGCCCTTCCTACCTTTTATAAAGTAAATCACTTGGGAAAAAATGCATTTGACCCCTAATAAATTATGATGAAGAAAGAGACAGTTAAAATTATGTAATAATTTACGCTTCTATGTTATTACCGTGCAAAACCCTACTGTGATTTGAATGATAAGAACTTTGATATCTTTGTGATGAGTATGAGGAATGTTACTATGTCTCTAATGAAAAGCTTTGGGACGTGTAAGTGCTTCTTAAAGACAATAATAAATTTACTTTGATAATCACATCAAATAGCGCAATTACTTTTAGCTACTCTTGCTACCTTTACTAGAGGGAGAGCCTTGGAGAGAGCGAGGAAGGTATTATTATACCAGTGAGGCTTGCTGATTGACTAGTGTTTATGTGAAGCCAAACCTTTTTGCCTTATGGTGTCTTTGTAAACGCTTGATCTTTCTTTGAAATAGTAGTCTAAATATATAAGTTTAGATGGGACTCTAAATTTGTCATATTTGACATACGTATAAGTTTACGTTACAAAGTAACTGTCGTTCAGTGGCAGTAAGATCTAGCTTTTACTAGCAGCAAAGTCGTCAATCTTTTTTTCTTGTTGCAGTAGTATTACTGAACTAGTACTCTGTTTTAAAGAAATTAGAGAAACAGAGAAAGGGATGGATTTAACTAAAATGCTGCTGTAAAAATAATGACAGTGCTTGAGTTTTTAATTGTGTTGCTGCTTTTATCAACTAACATAATTTAGTAGTCTTTTATTTACCTCAAAGTATCCATCACCCAATGTATCATTGGTCTATTCGTGATTTTTTAAGAATGATTTGTTATACACCTACCATATGTTCAAAATAGAGATGAGTTTTGGGAATAATGTGGTGAAGGAATAGGCTTGCTTTGTTAGTCCTTAGGCAGGGTCAAATCTGTCCCTCAGGTTAGAGCTGCTATTGCCAGCTACAGGTGTGGCCTTGTGCAATGCAAGTTTTTGTTTCAGTCAACATTCTGTAAATACCTACTGTGCTGTTGGTGTAAACGTGACTCTGAAGTAGAGGATCATTTGCGCGGTGGTTTCCCTTCTCAGCCAACGCTCCTCGTGGAGCAGACTGCCAGCCCGGAGTCCCCGTGGGGTGCAGTGTTGACATCGCAGTCTCGGGGATGTGGTGGTTAATGTTAATGATGGGATGGAGGGATGCCTAGAAAACTGGTACCCACAAGCAATGGCTTTGCCATTTTCGTACACCTGATGATGTGGAAGAGCCTTTTCATTAGGTTTGAGGGAGGATTATGGAAAGGAACTTAGAAGCAAGTTAAAACAAAGCCTGGGCTGGTATATGAAGAACTTAATTGGCCATCGGGCTGTGGCCTCAGAAGATCAAGAGGCAGAAAAAGCCCAGGCAGAGGTTCTTCTGATGAGCTCCAGAAGGAGGCGAGGATGCTGTTGGACGAGAGGCCACCATTTTCGTGCTGCAGCTCAGAGTCTGGATGCATCTGTCCATCCCCAGGGCACTTGTTATGGCCACTTTCCAAGGCAGCCAGGCATCCAGGCCGGGATGCAAGCATTAGTACCTGCTTTTTACAAATTTCACAGTGAGAATTGGAATCAAATGCAGCACAATGTAAAGATTTGAAAACTTTACAAGTTGGCCAGAAAACGAGTGTGTGTGAAACCGTGGCCAAGGAGGATGTGGTGATTAGTGCCTGCCGGTCAGCCAAGTGCTCTGCCCTGGAACAGTGACAAAGATGCCTCACGGGCATCTCAGGAGTTGGCACGGCCACAGTCACCACTGGCTTAGAGACACCCAAATACAGATCTGTTTTGTAGACTTCTCAGGGGAGGATGGTTTGGAAAGAGAGACTGGGGTGCCCTGGGATTCCTATCTCCTGTCAGGCACACGGGGGCCACTGCAGTCATGGTGGGTGGCTCCAGCACAGTTTGCTGTCTATGTGGGGCTGGTTTTGCAGCAAAAGGCCAGAGCGAGGGTTCATAAAAGCTTCTCTTCATTCCGTAAGGTTTTGAAGGAAACCCTAGGAGGCCGGGCGTTGTGTTGCAGGGAGGAAGTCACGAGAGGTAACGTGCAGTGAGGCTGTGAAAGTACAGCCAGAGCTGTGGGGGGATGCCAGGGGCTGGAGATGCTAGCAGGAAGCACTGGCTGATGCAGGAGGGTGCAGGCTGTGTGAGGAGCCTCTCCAGGAGAATGAGCATGTTGGCAGAACGCAGCAAAGCCAGGGGTCAGGGTATCCGAGCCGAGGCTCTGGGGGCCCCCACGTGGAGATGTGGGACTTCCTGCGTGCCCTGCTGGGTTTTGGTCTTGCTTTTTTGATCTCATATCCATGTCCCTCTTCCTCCATTCTGGAGTAGGCCTTTTTATCTTCTCCTGTCTCACATTGCATCTTGGAAGTGTATAGTTTATTTTTATAATAAGCTGTATTATTTCTGCAGGGGCTCACAGTAAGTTTGCCTTGAGGCTCAGAGGAGACTTCGCAGTTGCACTTTTGAGCAAAACTGGAACTGTCAAGGCTCAGAAGCCCTGTGTGGATGGACTGAATGCACCTCGCACCGTGTGAAGGGATCCGTCTTGGAAGGCAGGGAAAGGATGCTGTTGTTTGCATCCTAAATGTGTTGGCGGCGTGGTCCCCAGGGATACACTGGTGGGGTCTGTGGAGCATCGGTGGAGGTCTTGGTCCGGAGGGTATGCCTCGAAGGGGACCATGGGGACCCGCTTCCTTTCCCTTTCTCTTATATATTCTGGCCACCACACACTGCTTTCCCAATGTGCCTCCTCACCAAGCCTAATGATTGATCATGGATCGGAGCCTCTGGAAGTACAAGCCTAGATAAACCTGTGCTCTTTATAAATTGATCATCTCGGATACTTATTATGACGAAGACAAGCTGGTTAACACACAGTGGCTACCTGTTTTGGGCTAGGAGTTCCATGCTGCTACTAACTGACCTCATAGTGGAAGAAAAAAATGTTTGGAAGTAAAAAGCAAGTAATCTGGGGCCTCAAGGAGCTGCACAGAAGAGATGAATGATTGTTTTGTTCTCTGTCCTTTTGGTAGTGATACAGAATGCCATGCGGAAAAGTTTATCCTGAAAATGACAGAGGGAATTTAAATGGATAGTGTTAATTAGAAAAACAAAATCACTCTGGGAATGAAAACTGTACGAAAAGGCTAAGGCCAAAGGCAAGAAGACTTCTGGATCATGAGAACTTGCACTCTCCAACAACTGCCTGTTTTGTGTTACCAATTGGCAGGTTATTTGTTTAACACATCTTCCAGGACCTGTTCTTTCCTCTGATCTGAGAACTGTGCTGTGGTCTGAAAACTACATTGCAAAATCAAGACCATAGCAAAGGCCTTTCCATAGACATTTTCCGGTAGAAAAGTATGAAGTTGGATCATCATAACCTCCCGAGGTTGCCATCAGCGGCTAATGAGGTTGAGCTGACTTATGTTGAGCCCCGTCCTCCATTTGCCACCACATACATGTGCGTGTGGTTGCATGTGCCATGTGTAATGTGTATTTTTTTTTCAATTAAATTCAGCTTCCTACAGATCTCCACAGACTGCATGTAATGAACTTCTAAACTTCCCGTGTCACATCAGTGATGATCAGATTATAAGAGACACGCTATGGAAGAAATGAAACACACACACATGCATGCCCGCAGGCACACATGTCATGTATGTAAGTGCAAGCGTAGCAGCTTGTGGGTGTTGGGCGCTC
>RJWT010040031.1:0-12502 GCA_004365215.1 Cuniculus paca
GTATGATATTAACAGTACTGAAACATTTTATGTTATTTAACATGTCCTTAACATTTGTGATGTGCTAATGAGTCCTCATAGGCTCTAATCCATTATGGAAAGTGCCATAAAAGCTAGTAAGAACAGTTTCCTTGGCAACTAGGCATCAGCTATTTTTCTAATATAAGAAGACTGGTCAATTTTCACTCCAATGACATTTGCTATTACAATAATGAAGTGGGTTACATTTTCTTTGTAATAAGATAATTAATTGGTCATTGACTTTTTGTTTCAATTTCAAGTTTTATTTAAATGATTTGAATATACAGATTGTGCATTTTTCTTTAGATGCTTAAAGATGTAAAAATTATTTATTCCACTAGGCTCCCAATATTAATATCAGAGAGATTTTTATTTTGTCATGCTTTTTTCCTATTCAGAGGCTATTATTTAGATAAAATAATCAATTGGGATGAGAAACATCTAATGCTGCTCAAGTGAAAGAGACATGGTAGATATATCTCACTACTCTGAATTTGGGCTCATATGGATGGGAAAGAGCTGTGAGTGTCAAAAATTATCTTTCTGTGGTGGGTTGCTGTCTCTTGAGACCAGGCCCTATACTTGGGCAGTAGATTTCTGTATTTCTTTCAAATAAGTTTACTTTGTGGTAGGTGGAAGGCAGAGAACTTCAAAATGCCTATGAACATGATTTTTTGGTTATATAGACATCATAGTCCATATATGGACACTCACCTTTCAACTTCTGGCCACTGATGGTTCCTTGAGGGCAGATATATATATCTATATATCTTTGTATGGTTTCTATCAAAGAGTCATGTACAAAGTAGGTGAACAATAAACCTCTCTGTTAAATAAAGTCTCACAAGAAGTACAGACACAGAGAAGTAGAAAATGTTATGAAAGTTCCAAGGAACTATTTATAGGTAATATATACTTTTCAAAATCTTTTTGTTTTCTTCTTCTTCTTCTTTTTTTTTTTTTTTTTGCAGTGCTAGGAATTGAACCCAGGGCCTTGTGGGTGCTAGGTGAACGCTCTACTGCTGAGCTATACCCCCAATTCCTAAAATAGGTACTCTTGTGTGTTGGACACTTTTGTTTTGAAAGATCCTCTCTGAGACCAGCTAGATACCAGCTGGGTCTACTGGGGTATAACCATTCTATTACCTGACTTAACATTTCTGCCTTTGGGTAGCAAAAAAGGAGTATGCTAGGGATACCATTCAGTTATGAAGAATTGGGTTACATAATTAGTGGTGATTTCTTTGGCTGCTATATGGAGAAGGGCACTCACACCATGACTGGATTCAGTGAAGAAGAAGGAAAAGAGGGCCATCTGTGGGCCAATCATCAAGACAATGTTCTCTGCTTCACAGTATGACTCTTTTCCAAGATTCTCCCTCATCCTTTTTTCAAAGCCCAGACCAAATTTCACCTTTTCTAAGATGGCTTTTTGGGCCCCTAGCCATAAACTAGAATTAGTCGCTCTTCCCTACCTGCTTAGACAACACATTTTTCTGACCTTTTTCTTGTATTTGTTATTCTCTTCTCATCCATCCTTCTATCCATTTATCTTTCTCTACTTTTAATCTACCTGGCTAGTTGCTTATATCAATTCTACTAGAATAGTTGCTCTATTTGGGGGACAGGGACAATGCTTTTTGGACCTCTAGATTCTCATCATGAATGGGCTTTATTCAGAGAACATGCTCCATAAATGATGGAGGATACTGGGCCACAGGTTCATTGATGGAAAACCACCCAATAGATCACTGCAGGGAGGATAGGGCTGTGGTACATAAGGGGAGTAGAATGGTCCTGCCCTACAATTATGGGTGCATGCATGTGGGATTCCAGAGGCTACAAATGTCTATGCCTCAAGCTAATTATTTGTTCTTCAGTTCCAGAGGGTATTAATAGCAACCTGAGTCATCCAGTACTCTAAATGTCCCTCTACCTTGTACCCTCTCAGCATGGAGAGGCTGGCCAGCTCCACTCAACCATCAGTGAGGAAAAAAACCAAGAAAAGTAGACATTTAAGAAGGGCAGTGCTCTACAATTCACAGCTGTATGACCTTGGTCAAGTTAACTTGTAAGTCTTAGTTGTAAAACGAAGATAATGGCATCTACTTATAGGTTAGAATTGATATGCCAAAGTGCTTAGCATGGTATGCTCAAAATATATAACATGATTACTTTTCATGATTTTTCTTGATACCGAAACTGCTTCCCTGTGTATGAGTGAAAGGACTGTTTACTAGTGGAAAATACAACCTTTTTGTTTTTAATTATCTAAGGAAAAAAAAAAGCCAAAGAGTATCACCAGATGAAAATTGAGGCCATGTGACTTCTGAGCTTTCCAAAGAGAATATGTTTACTGATCTATACACAGCTAAAACATGAGGCATGATTATTATGAATCATGAATCCTCCAGTTCACTGATGCATATTGAGTCAGTAGAGTTGGGATAAACACAGGGCCCCCAGACTTTTATATCCCTTCCTCTTCTTACACCTAATCCTAAAATGTTAGCTGTCCAGATAATAGCATAAACCAAAGACTTATACTGACTCATTAAGACCCTTCCCAATCATTTTCACATGTGATTATTTTTGAGCAGAGCTAGACCAGCCATCTCTGTTTACAATGGAGAAGCTGAAGCCCAAAAGATTGAGTAATGTAACCATGGCAACCAGGCTAATCAATGGTCAAATCTGTACCAAGAATAATTCTAGAGACTTGAGTTGCTTCAGAGATGGAAGAGGTAGCAATTTGCCTCAGAGAAGTGCAGCCCTGACCACGGTCAGATGGTTGGGTTACTTCTCGCATCATGCTAATGAGCATGCAAGCAATTATTATCATGTACTGTATTAAATACTAAAGTCCCAGGCAGTGTGTCGAGCACTTTACTTGTGTTGTCTATGTTCTTTTTAATAAACCTATGAGATAGGCACAATTATTACCCTGTTTAGTAGACAATTTGTCCAAGGTCACTCATTTAACAAATGGCAAAATTCAGGTGTTCCTGTTCCCAAGCTTACATTCTTCAGGGGTGTAGACAGTACTTCTCCTGCTTAAGCACTTAACCTTGATTACTTGTTTCCTGACTGTTTTATGCTTTGTTTCATGTTTTGAAAAACTGCCCCAACTGCAGTGGGATGGGGCATGTGGGGAGAGGGAGGAACGGCTCCCTCACTCAGTCACTTTATTCCTTTCAGTTCATTCATTGCTACTGTGTGCTGGGCACCACACTAGATTCAGACCACGGCTGTGGAGATAAACAATGCTCCTGCCCTCCTGAGGAGCCTGTGCCCGCTTCTCCCTGGAAATGAGATGTGTGACCTCTTGAGGGTTTGTGGGTATCACACTGTGACATCGCCTGCGGCTCTCTCTAAGCAAGCTGCTGTGAGGGAAGAACTCCCTGACAGCTGCAAACAGCTAAGAGAATGTTCAGGAAAATGCGTGTTTCTCTGACAGCCAACTTCGAGGCCCGTGTTTTGACTCAGGGCCTGCATGATATACATTCTATTCTTTTCCCTCGGGGTAAAGTGTCACAGCTCTGAAGTTCTGCGTAACTACCACGAAGCAGCAGGCGAAACACTCTGCCGTTGGCTGGTAACCATCTCTAATGACAGATAGGCTGTATCCGTGTGGGTTCTGAACGCATGGCCCGACACAGCAAAGGACCTCTTTATTTTGTGCCCCCAGGGTAGAGGTGGCCCTAAGGCAAGGCCTGGGTGGGCCTCTTTCCTACAGTCCTATTGATAAATCTAAAATTCCCTAGGAATCAATCCTACCCTCTTCCTTTCCACTCCAGGGTTCATCCCCTCACATAGCCAGTGACTGTCAGTCATGAGGAGTTAGAAGACAGAAAAATGGGATGACTACAGGACCTTCTCCTAATAGGCTCAGGGATCATGACTCACTGCGTTATCCAGACCCACACAGCAATTTGCCAAACATCTCTTCCCATCAAACTAAAATGACAGATTTAAAAGAAAAAACACAAAGCTTTGAGTAAAGGATAAAAAGTTTCATAATGGAATCTGAAAGCCTAGGCCAGCGATGGTGACCATTTCAGAGCTTTTAATGATAACAAATAGGTTTGCCACCCCTGGCCTAGGAAATCATGTCATTAGCAAAGGGTGGGCCAACAGCTTGCTCACATGATACCAGGCACTTGTGAACTTTACCTGTGAACTTTAGATGAATAGGCACTGGCGTCTGGCTGGGCCTGCTTTTCAGAGCCTTCTTAAAAAGAGGATTTGAGAGGAACATGCGCACTGCAGTGGGCCGGAGCTGTGGTGGTTAGCTGCAGGAAAGGCTTGTGCCTGGGGAACGTGGAAGGTGGTCTTTATTGACTTGCCAGAATTTCTGCATGAAGTCATGCCCACCACTTCATCTCCCAAAGGGGCAGAAGAACAGACACTGCTCTGACCGATGCATATGGTGAACAGATGTTGCCTCACACAGCCAAGTGAGCTGGCTTTCCAGAGATGTAAAGGTAGCAGAAAGTGTCTCGGGAACAGGGCAGAAGGAAGCTTATAAACTGCACATTGCTACCACTCCAGCTCCAGAGTATAGTATAGTTTTGTGCCATCTACCACAAGTTCCTCCACAAGCACCTGGCTTTAAGAAGCACACTTTACCGGGGAGCTCACAGAGCCTGGGGATCTTCACTTTGGCCGCTATGACATTATGATTGTACTAAATCTTTTGTTTGCATCTCTGCATTCACACTGTGCCCTGACTCATATCCTTCGTTTCTGTCACAACCTTTTAGCCTCCCACTGACTACCAGCATTCACCTTTCTCTGAACCCACCTTTTTCCTGAATTGACCTCGTCAGCCTGTGACAGAGCCAAGTGCCTATGCCTAGTCTTGGAGTCAGCTGAATACACAGATACCTGTAGCTGTGCCAGTGCATCTTTGCCATGCCTGGGTCTACCTGCTCTTTGTTTATCTGCTTCAGTACACACAAATGTAAACTCTGACTTCTCACTTGAATTGCATCAGTGAGTAGTATCTTATGTCATTACTCAGCATGAATGAAAGATATTATTTATAGTGTACCAGGAGTACCTTTGCTGATGCCTCAAAAAGTGGTTTGTCTTTCTTTTTCCCAAAGAATGCACATCATTTTAGGAAAATTTAATAAACAGTACCTTGGTACTCATCATTAATTGGTTCTGGGAGGTGTGATGAGTACCAAAAACGATGAGTACCGAATTGTTTTGGCTAGAAAGGGTAGCAAGACACTAGGCGATCAACATTAAGTTCTAGCTTGCACATTGAGTACGAAACAAAAGACAAATCTCTGGACAAAAATATTCATGTCAAAACGTTGAGTACCAAATTTACCGAGTTTCAAAGCAGGTGATTTCCAAGGAATGACTGTTAAAATTCAGATTCAGGTGAGAAAATTAAATCTACACATAGCTTTTCAGGAACTCAGTGGGCATATAAAGAAAGCAGTGATTTTCAAGGAGGTGGTTACTACCTCTTTAGAGATGTTTTGAAAATTTGTGGCAGTCTTCTTGTTAAGTCTCAGTGATTGAGATATCATAATTGGCATTTTGGGAATGCAGCCTTGTACAACAAAGTGTTTCAGCAGACATCCTGGAGCCTAAAGTCTAATTCTTTTGGACATAATCACAAAAAATTTATACAGTTTTAATATGTGTACATAGACTGAATTTTCCAGGAATGCAACTACTGTATAAATCAAAGGAGATTATATTTGATTTGTTTGGAACTTTCCCAAGAGGTTTTCATCATCTTGGGAAAAACATCACATCATTGCAATTAGTGATGACTACAATAAATGTGAGGCAGTGAATGTTTTTTTGAGTGACCAGTGTAACACCCTTATATATCTGCATTTTTGCTATTGTATTCATAGTAATATAATCACTAATAGCAATAACAATCTTCATAGTAATACATTGTTTCTCTATGAAAATGTTTTTTAGTGTTGTCACGCATGACATTTTCCTGATGAAATGTGCTCTAAATAATGTTTACCTGCTTTTATATTACATATAGGATGTTTTATTTATTTGTGAAATTTTAGGTAGGTTATACAATCTCTGAGTTTCTACACAGGACAGTAAAACTGTTATTACTTTTTAAATGTAAATATAAAGGGGACTTTTGAGCTTTATGTAGATGAGAACCATTGGCATAAAGCAACATTGTTCTGCTATTCAGACTGACATATATTTTCCATTTGCACAAGTAGAAGTAACCTCCTGCTGCACTATATGAGAAAAAGGGGCCGAGATTTTCAGCAAAAGTTAGGAGAAAGATGATAAAAAAATTCTATTTAATGGACTTTAATTTAGTCAGTCACTGGTTAAATAATCCCTTGTATAACTGGCTAATTTTCATTCCAATATTTATTGAGAACTTTCCTGATTATATCACTTCGCTAGATACCATGGGAATTAAACATCATGGGAATTAAAAATGGTTGTGACCATCTAGCAGCATAGACTGCCCTCTCTTGGAGGACAATCTGCATTAAGACAGGCATATTATTTCACAAACTTGGCATTTATAACCTTGGTACTCAGTGAATCAAATGATGCTTCTTTATTTCAAAATTCTTAAATGCTCCTGAACCTTTCTTCCATATAGTCAAGGTGACTGTAATGCAATGCTGGAGTGTCCTAGTCATCTTAAGGTGAGGTGGCCAGTAAGACTACATGAAAAGGGAGAAAATTAACTTGGAGAGGTTGGAAGGTGATGACTTGGAGAGGGTTGAAGAGGATGTCTTTAGATTGGGTAG
This sequence comes from Cuniculus paca, assembly GCA_004365215.1. Lineage (NCBI taxonomy): Eukaryota > Metazoa > Chordata > Mammalia > Rodentia > Cuniculidae > Cuniculus > Cuniculus paca. The sequence goes on from RJWT010040031.1 coordinate 6,792, forward strand.
ATCTATGCCCACATCTTGTCTTTACAACTTACTACTGTACCTGTCCAACATTGGGAAGGCTCTATTTCCTTCTCTGTAAAATGGCATGATACCACCACCTCATTGAGCCAATATAAAAATGCAAAGAGATCACAAATATAAAGCTCTCAGTAGAACACCTGGCGTACAGTAAGACAAAGCCAAGTACACTAATTGCCATCATCTCCTTTTCCTTGTGAATGCTTGAATGATTATTGGGACCTGCAAATAGAAAGCTACCTCAGATATTATCTAGTCAAATGCTCCATTAGACCACTATGTGTTCCTTTGTAGACAATAAGTTAAACCCAAATTGGTCCTGTATTTTTTCCTCTCTTGATTAGTGGTAACTAATTCTGTTTTGCTGACCTAAATACCTTTGGCTATAGTGCAATCAGAAAACATTGGAAGTCAAATTCATTGAAAATTATATTAAACTCCTCCCCTCTGTAACTTGCTTCTTTTCCCTACCCAATCAAATAGCAGTAGGTCATAAATACAGAGTAGGTGGTCAGCTCAGACATGATATCTATCATCATAGATTTTTTTTCTTTTACTATTTTAGTGCCCAGAATAATAATGGCTGGGTATAAAATAGAAGAAGCAAATTATGCGTTGTCATGAATATAAGATCATTTATGCTAAATTTTCTCTTAAGATTGCTTAAAGGTCACCTTGAAGAGATGAGCACTTGATGGTGTTGAATATGTAGACAAAAGTGACTCTCCAGGTATCCCACACTGATGTCAATAGCATTCCACCTTCCTGACAGAGGTTCTGCCTATAGAATACTTCTTCTTTCTGTTAATTAAAAGTTGTGAGTTTTCCTTGAGAAAATAAAAAATCCAGCACAATTAGCTAGTACTAGGGGATGCCTAGCATTCTTCCACCTAAGCATTAGATATATACTCATGGATATACACTCTACCACTACTACAATCAATATATTCTGACCTTGAAGCAAGGCCTTCCTGAGAAATGCAATCAATAGAGGTGACCCAGTGGAAAAGAGATAAAACATAGTGTGTATAATATACTGGCAGCTGGAGTCCACACATTGGATTTTAGGTAAGATTTTTGGCCTAATATTTCTTTGGAAATAATTAATTCAATGTTTTTTGTATTGGTAATTCTGTCCTTTTAATATGGGGGTAAATCCCTGCTTTTCAATAACCATAGACATGTGAATGCTATATACTGTAACGTAAAATATTAAAGATGGTAGAAGGAAGGTGGAAAAATCCAAAATATCTTAGGAAAACATGAGAACTCTGTAATTCTCAATAATATATTCTAATTATTACTTGAGCTAAATGTTTCTCTCATTATGATAATGATATAACCATTCCAATCTTCTTATGCATATTATTTGCATACTATACATTTTCCATCCACTTATTTTCATTCAATCTCTTATATTTAAAGCATGTCTCTTATGGAAAGTATACTGAGTCATGTTTTATTTATCCATTATGAAAATTTCTGTTAATTGGAATGTTCTGTTCTTTAATATTTGATGTTTCTTATGGTTGGTGTGAGTCTACCATTTTATTTTTTTTCTACTTGTCTTCTGTTTTGTGTTCCTTTTCCCCCTTCTTGCATTTTTAAAATTATTTGAATTTTTATAAATCAATTTTAATTTTTCTTTAGTATTTTTCCAGCTGCTCAGTAATGACAACATACATCCTTAATGCTTTACTGTCTACATACAGTTAATATTTTACCACTTAATGTAAACTGTAAATGCCTTATACTCATATTGGTCTATATGGACCCTCCCTTCCTTTAATGCTACAGTGATTACTTAGGTGCAATGAGACAATGTTATAATTTTTGTTTTAAATAGTTACATAATTTGTAAAGACAAAGCAATAATTTTAAAATAGTGCAATGCATTTTGTAGATATTAACCTTTCAAATCATCTTCATTTATTTCTGAGGATCTAAGTTTCCATCTGATATCATTTGCCAAAACTTCGTTCAGTATATCTCGTACTTCAGGTCTGCTAGTGACAACTTATTTTGTTTTTATGTGAAAATGTCATTATTCAGTTTTCATTTTGCCGGAGATATTTGCTGGGTGATGAACTCTGGTTTGACAAGTTTTATTCTCATTTCAGTGCTGTAGAGACATTACCCCATGCTCTTTTGGCCTTCGTAGTTTCTGCTGAGAAACAGACCATGAATAAGATCATTGTTGGAATATGTCATTTTTCTCTGCCTTCAAGATTTGCTTTTTAACAGTTTGACCATGATGAGCCTTGGTGAAAACTTCTCTAGGTTTGTTTTGCTTTGTTTTCATTGATCATCATGCGGCTGTACATTTCTATCTTTTATAAAATTTAGTAATGGTCATTAATTCTTAAAATATCATCCCTGTTCCATTTTCTCTGCCTTCTTTGTGTATTTTATTTATGCATACATATTTATACATTGGCGTATTTTAAATTATCTAAAAGGTCTCTGAGGCGTCAATGTTTTTGTTCAGTCTTTTTTTTTTTTTCCTTTCTTATTATTCCTGTTGGGCATTTTCTATTATTTCAAGTTAACTTGCATTTTTCTTTTTTCACACCTCCATTCAGTGATTAAGCACCTCTAGTGTGTTATTATTTCAAATATTACATTACTTCAATTCCACACTTCTCATTTGGTTTTTCTTTATACTTTTTATGTATTTCTCTGAGTATACCTAGTTCCTGTCTCTTCCGTTCATCATGTATACCATTTAGGTAGTCATAGTAACCATATTAAAAATTTTTTAGTTTCACAATCTGGTTCATTAAGTCATCAGACCCAGCAGATTTTCTTTTCTCTTGAGAACACGTCCCACTTTTGGGCTCTTTGTATGTTGGGTAATTTCAGACTGTGTTTTAAACCTTGTGAATATTAACTAGTGGAAATTTGGCATGCAGTTATTTTTCCCCAACAAGAGTTGCTTTTTCATTTTAGCCAGCAATTATTGCTTAGACTTAATTAAACTCCAAACTGTTTCTTGGGTGGTAACTACAGTCTTAACTAAACTCTTTTGTTTTTAGATTATTCACTTTGGGTTGGAACCAGGCATCACAGATTAAGTCAGAGATATGGGTAGACAGAATTTGGGGCTATTCGCTCTGGGTCTTTCCTTTTGGTGATATCCCAATTTTTTTCAATGTGTCTTGGTTCTTCTGGTGAGAGATTGTCATTTTGTCTCACAAGCTCCTCCGCTTCTTTGAATGCAATGTGGTCAGCTGTACTTAGCCTCAAACTGTGAAAATGGGAACCTTACACAGCCCTTGTACCCTTTCACAGGTGTCTGCTTGCTTATGAGAGTCTGCCTTCTGTCTACTCTCCACTGCCTCCAGCTTTTGTTAAGGTTTAAAGTTATTTTATACAGAAAACTTATCCAGTTGGGTCTTATTCCATAATTCCCAGAAGCAGAAGACACTTCATTACTAAAACTGAAAAACTGCCATTCTTCCAATAGCCGCCTTATTGAGAAGAAACCCAAAATGCATATGAACCATTCTCTTAAATGATATCAATTAGTAATTTTATCTTCACTGCTCAACCTTAAGGTTTGTTTTTACAATTTTGAGTCGGGTAGTTAAGGATCATTTATTAACTACTTGACTCAAAATTGTAAAAACTTTTATTATTTTAATTTGATAGGATTTGGTTTTCAGAAATTTATCTAATTTATGGATCCATTTCCTAAAATTATCCCTGATTCACTTAAAAGACCAGGAGGGTGACAGTTTGAACTTTCCAGCAGGGGTCCAGAGTATAATTTCAAAGATGTGCATGAAAAAACCCTAAACCTTGTGGGGTCACTCATATAACATTAACTTCCCCTTTTTCTTTTTTTAATTGGATTTACAGGAACCCTGGAACTTTTCTATACCCACTGGTTATCCCATAAAGCCACAGTCATCAATGATATTGTATTCTTTTCCACAGTCTCTGACTTGTGTCACAAACTGTGAATGTATTTAGGGGAGAAATCTATTACAGGAGGAGATGGACTACTGGAAAATAACCTGTTTTTAACCACATAAATATTATTTATAATATGATACAGAGGATCATAAATATTAGAAACAAATCGGTGGAAACTATTCCCTACCAGTTTTCCATTGGCTTCTGTGTTTATTTTCACATTATTGACTTAACTTTTTTTATTAAGTATGTTCTTTGGTGGGTCAAACAGACACTTGCCTGGTAACTATAACATGAGGTCTATTTCATTAATTTGCCAAGAACTTCAGTGTCCATTTAGATTAATGCAATCTTGATTATGTAAAAAAAAAACCATAAAAACAAGATTAGAGATTTGTTGAAATGTTGACAGTAGTTATCTCTGAATAGATGGGGTGAAAAGGAGGAATTGATGATTTCATTTCTTTACTGGCAGAAGAACAGATTTGAGCTCATGATCCTTAGTTTAAAACCAGAATCGGCACAATTCAAATAAAATCAGAGTTAGCATGATTGTGGGGAGATGGGTTTACTAGGATTCTATTGGGCTGTAAAGAGACACCCCAAACAGGAACACATCAGTACTGAGCTTGTTTTCCTAGCACTAACCCTCATCTCCATTACTCTTTCCTTCTTTCTGCCTCTTCCTGTCCTGAAAAATCTACAGCTTTTTAAAATATGCTGTCATTTTAGCAAGTTTTTCAGAGAAAGCATAGGCCCTGTTCTAGGCTCTGCAGACATAGCAATGAGAAGACAGTGTTTTCTGCTCTTCTGAACTTATGCTCTCAAGTGGATAGTTAACATAGAAACATGAACAGAGAGAGAGAGAGAGAGAGAGAGAGAGAGAGAGAGAGAGAGAGAGAGAGAGAGAGAGACTGACTTTCAGGTAGTATTAATTCTAAGAATAAAACAGGGTAGGGTGATGTGATGAAGTGAAGCATCTGGGTAGTGAGTAAGGATTACTATAGAATGGTGATCAGGCAGGTTTATCTAAGATGGTGATATTTAAGACAATGAACCAGCTTCATTAAGAACTAAATTTCATTAAGAACACAAATTAAGTCAATAGTATCCTGTATAAGAGATTAAAGAAAAACTTAAACCTATGTCTAATTATCTTAAGGAAATAAACTGAAATAATCCTAGTAGGTTATTCTGGTGGTAGACTAAAATCTTGCCACTGTATAGTTTTCTACATTTTTACAAATGAGAAAGCTATTTAAAATAATTTAAAAGGGGAGGTACAACTCCCAGCAAAAGCAACAGTACATCACCACAAGCAATTTTTAACCACCTCTACACAAATTGTGCATTGGACAGGGATTACCAAGTGAATCTGAGAGTCTCTCCAGGCGAAAAGCATGACAGATGGAGTCCAGTGGTTGGAGAAAGGACAGTGAGGTCAAATGGGCTCACTCAGGCTTGGTGCTGAGCCCTGTAGCACAGGCTGCCTTCTTTAGGGCCCTCATTTGAGGAGTTCCACTCTCAGTGTGAAGAGGAGATGAGAAACAGGGCAGAACTAGAGGGAAGTAACTTGGAAGAAGAGACTCTGTTGACAACTCGGTCACATTCTAGTTTTATGACATGTGTCAAAACAATTAAAAAATAGTTTAACAAAAATGTATTTGTCTTTAACTTAAATCATTGCTCTTTAAAATAAATTTAATGAAAGAAAACACATCTCCTAATAAAGATGTTCTTGTGTCTTCATTTTTATTTTCACTTTGCATCTAATT
>RJWT010040032.1:0-12568 GCA_004365215.1 Cuniculus paca
AGAAAGAAAGAAAGAAAGAAAGAAAGAAAGAAAGAAAGAAAGAAAGAAAGAAAGAAAGAAAGAGAAATAGACCAATTTCCTGAACAATGCTGCAAATCTGCTCACTCACTAGTTTGCATAGTGTCCTCTTTTATCTTCCCTTACTTTCACAGTTTGCAGGTTCCCTATCAGTTTTGCTGTTTGAATCTTCTCTCCTGCACCCTGCTTTACCGGTACAGCTTTAAAGAGGACAAAAGGGAACCAGCACACAGTATCCTTAAGCACAATTGACAAAGCCATCTGTCGGGGACTGAGAGTGTCTGGAAGAGCTTGTGCTTTGCGCACGTTTGGCCAACTGGTGGATCACTGGACCCTAATAATTACACGATCAGAGCAGGAGCATTATCCACTGGGTAAAACTTCAGACATTACTTATGGATGACATGAGGTCAGAAAAGGTCAGCAAAGACAAGAGATGAGCAGGCCGTGACAGCTGTCCATGCTGCCCTTGAGATGCGACAACCCAGCTACAGGGCTGGGACTGTGGCTTCCACATAGAACGAGTTCTTTGGTCACCACAGAACTGCTGTTGTCTCATGGTGTCTTGGCCCAAGGCCAGATCTCCCCAGCTAAGAAATTCTCTTGACGGAGGATAAGAGGGAAACAAGCAAAGGCTGCTTTTGAAAGAATAAAGGCATTAACCACTTGTTTGTGCTGTTATTGAGAATTTCACTGCTAGGGCTGGGACTCCCTGAAAGCCACTATCAGCATTGTAGTGAGTCCTTAAGTATCTATCCAAGTAAAATCCCGCATTGGGTGAATACCCAGTTCAATGGGCACACAGTATATATAGCCTCCTCCAAAATGCCAGGGAGAGAGCTTTGTGACAGCAACTTTTATGGGAGAAAAAGAACTTCAAAACTTATTTCTTTAGTTGTGTAGTCAAATAAAAAGGTGTTCTGCTAAGCGATAATTCATCATTGTCTGCCCACTTTTCCAGAGTAAAAACATGAAGTTAGAAGTTTACTTGGAGAATTAGATCAGGGTGTTAACAAGCATGAAATTATAAATGAAACCTCAAAAGGAAGTCATTTCAGTCTTTCATAAATTTCCTCCTCCACCTAGGGCTAGAAACCTCAACAAAGGGAATAGATTCAGATATCTAAATTTATCATTCACAAAATTTTTGCTCATGCACAAGAAATTGAAATTTGGTTACTCCATTAAATGCTACACAAGCTACCTTCTAATTTCACTTCAAATGTTGTCCCAGGATAGCCACTGCTTAGAATGAAATACAGTAAAATATGCACCATTTTGTGAAAAATAATGATTATTATTAACCTCAAGAAGCTAAAGGTTAAGAGAGGCAGAGTTCCACTTCTAATGTAAGAAACTATTCCAATATGGAGTTAGGGTTGTAAAAACATGTCTAGGGCTTTTTACTGAAAGCATGATGAGATGGAGAATGTTTCCTTCTGGAGAAGAAGAAAAATGCATTTCTAAAATGCAGGCCCTTCCAGCATATTGTTTGATTCCAAATGCAGCTTCCTTCTGTTGCACTTTATTTTAATGTCGTTCTATTCACAGATGAAAGTTACATATTTTAAAAGGAGTACAGGAATATGTAGACGGTGTGGGAGCAATGGTTAGGAGGGATAGCAATAGTTTATGTGGTCTGGGAATTTTCTTCTGTGTCATCATCTTTGCCCTCCTGTGAGTGCAGCAAAATAATTGGCCAACATAATTAAATATGAATCTGCATAACTTCAGACTCGGAACATCTGATCAGCCCTTTGATAGGTTAAAAAGGATACTTCATCAGCCCTGTATTTTAATGCAAAGTGGAAAAAGATGTACTTTCTTTGATTCATGAAAAGATGAGGCTTCTGTAAATAAGGAACACATACGTGCCATTTCCCTCAGAAGTCATGTGAAATCTTAGAATGTGCTTATCACAGTGAGGGCAAGATGACATACTATGAATTATAGTTTGTCAGTCCTCATTTTTCCCACCAGCATTCACACCTCTTTAGAAAAGAAGTTTGTAGCCTATAAAGGAGACAGCATTACCCCAGAACTAAAATAAGACAAGCAAACAACCCCCAAACCACAATGTCAATAGAAAACAAATCGATATTAACTGAAGACTCCTACTGGGCAGAGTCCTTTACTAGGTACCATAAAAGTGTGTGAATGAAATAGAAAACAGGTTTTGCTTCCCTCAAAGAGCCTAGAGTCAAAGGTAAGAAACTTATATAAACCAACGTATGTAAATGTACAAACAGCATATCATTTTTAAAAAATCAAAGCATGCAAAATCAATTACAACAGAACACACACGTGTTTATGCAGAGGCCCCCCAAAGACAAGGAGATTTCTTTTTGAAATGACCCCCAGATTTCAACTGCCAGGCACACAAACTCAGCTAAATCAAAGTCCTGTCCACAATGCAAACTTGCACATCTTCTGTCAAAGTATCCACTGACTGCGTGTTAGGACAGTTTGATCATATGATAAAGGTTGAATAAAATTGACCTCGTAGTTAACTACCCCTTCTGCTGACTATAGATTTTATATAAGCTAAAAAGAAGAGAAGACAGTTTGTAGACTTTTAATTTATGTTTAAATAATGTTCCTGAAAGATTATGCTTTTTAGGTTAATTAGGATAAAACGTAATTAGGAAAAAATTATAGTAACAGGGTTTTTAAAAACAGAAGAAAAGGGATGAGAATCATTTTAATAGATTTTCTTTTCTTCCTTTAAAATTCACTAATGCTAACTACTCTCTTTGTTTAAATACTTAAGTACAAAATAGAAAGGAGAAAAACATCTGGATCTAACAAATAATTTCTCATGAAAAAGTCTAACATTTGTGAAAAACATGAAGAACATTCAAAAGAAATACAAAATACTGGCTACTGTTTTTGTTGTTTTGTTTTTGCAGTACTCAGGATTGAACCGAGAGCCCTTGCAATGAGCTACATTCCCAGTCTTTTTTTTTTTTAATAAGATTTGATCGATAACACAATGATATCATCATAAACAGCCTTAATTACAGAAAATAGGTACAGTCAGAAGTTACAGATCACTAAATTTGGTTTAAGAAAGTAGGGAGACAAGTTAACTGTAAACAGGATTCACTCTATCTAAAGAATGTATTTACAACTATACAAGTGAATAGTCAAAACTATTTAATATCAATTGACAGATGAATTACCACTTATTTTGAGAAATTATAATTTAAGTGATGAAAACAATTTTCAAATAGATCACTGCCATAAATGAGCTGGCTTTTCTTTCACATTTTGATGTGCAATTTATAGAGGTATTATAAGAAGTAATATGCATCTAGAAGAGGAAAAATCCCAACAAATAAATGACCTTTACAGCTCAGATAAAATTGACATATATAAATTGTCTATTTATCTAAATTCTATTTATCAGAAAATCCAATTAATAGTTTGTCTCTGTAATAGCATAATAACGACCAGTTGCATTTTAAAATTATAAACCTGGAAATCATGAAGAACCTTCTGAATCTTGAGTTTTGGAGGCAGCATATTTATATTTTATTTGTTTACATATCCTTACACCAATCTGCTATTTGAACAAAAAAAGAAAGGCAGGAGTTTGAGATAGCACAGCATAAACAAAGTGAAAAACGTATATTAAAAGATTTTTAAAATAGAGATAATTTAGTGCACTAGAAATACTGATTTGACTAAAAAATTGTTTTCTGGAAGGGTGGGGATTGCAGAAAAACATGGTAAATGCTTTTGCAGTGGTGCAGAAAGAGTGCTCACTCTGGAGTTATGAACCTAGGAACCTGACTCAGAGGAGGCGTTGGAGCATTTCGCACATCTCCCTTTCCCTGTCTGTAAAAGGCAGAAGCGCTCCACAGCTCCCAGTGCCGAATTTCCAGTACTCTAATTACGCTGGTCAGAAAGCAGTGTTTCTCTAGCACGTACCATTCCATCCTGCAGGGAGAGCGGAGGCAGAACTACTGGAACCCAAGCTCAACACGCATGACATATGCATGGGTCATCGCTCGGGGAGGGTCTTTAATAAGCCGTAAAAAAATTCTGATGTTGGAATACTAAAAGTCGGTTCCTGCAACGATGTTCTTCTCCACATTTCCTCTGATCCAAAAGCAACACTCACTGTAAAAACAACAATACATCGAAAATTGCATTTTGTTTCAATGAACTTGGAACCTATTAATATGCTAATTCCTACAAATCAGAATTTATTTGCACATGTTTACACATTCTGACAAGTGACTAACTTGTTTATGGTTCACTAGACATTTCTGTTATATAATGTTTTAAAACATGCAATTTTTGATCCCCGGTACCAAAAAAAACATGCAATTTTATTTTTTGAAACTGCTATAATTCTATTTTAAAGACATTTTAAGGTAGTAAAGGAAGAAGATGAGAATTTTAGTTATGCTGATAAAATTGATGCAACAGGGCAGTGTGTGGATTTCCTCCTGTTTGGAAGGTGTTGGCTTCCCGAACAATAACCCAAAATGACCCAACTCAATAAACAGTGACACTCAGGATGTTGAGAAAGTTGGTTTACAAATTGAGAATGTTGCACCTTTAATTTCTTGTGGTTGAACAGGAGAGGATGAAAACTGTAATTAGAAATTATGCAGAATCCAAAAAAAAAAAAAAAAGCAATATCTGTCATAAAAGCAACGTGGGCTCTACCTGGTCCCTTTTGGGCTAAGTTGTTTGATCAGCCTCTCTCAGTCTCTGCGGATGTCCTTATATGAGTCTAATTGAAGGACTCCTGTTCTCTTTTTATTTTTGCTCTATGAAAAATGTATCGGAGATGTCTTATAATGAACTTTGATATGGTGAAATGATAATAATGTCCTAATTATATATAAAAATGTAATTACACTTGCTTCTATTATAGAAAAACTCCCTTTATAATGAAGTGTTATGTTGGAAAAAGATTTTCATTATAGGCGGACTCCTTGACTTGTTAATTTGAGCTGTGATTCATCACTTTAATATTAAAAAAGTTCTTTGTAAGTTACTTTTGATGTGTCTCATTTATGGTTCATTTCACTTCCTGGGCACCACAAGGAGTCCAAATCCAAACTTCTTTGAAAGACACTTAAAAATACATCTTTCAAAAGAAGTTCTTCTATGTGGTGAAACAGCAATAGTCAAGTAAAATACTACTGACTTTCTCACTTACTTGAACTGTGAAAACTTTTGTTTTGAAATCTGAAAAAATATATCCATACACACATGGCTTCTCATATGCTTAAAATTTACTGTACATGAGATGGTAGTGGGAGATTATTTTAAAACCACTTTTAATCATTAATTGGTCATACATGACTTTGTGGAGATCAAACATTATGACTCTTTTTTCATTTTAACATTGATTGGATCATTATTTCACCAAATGTAGTGGAAAACTGAGAAATAAAACAAATCAGTGTTCTCTGACATCTCTGGTCAAGTCTTGGTAGGAATAATTATTATATCCATTGGCTAAAATTTGTTTTGAGATATTCAGTTATTTTTTTGTTTGTTTACCAGTACCATAAAGGATTAATTTTTCATTATAAACAGCAGGAAAAAAAATGAGGTTAAGCTATAAATTGTCAGGATCGACAGAAAAATCTAATTGAAATAAAGACTTTCAAAAGTGTTACATGAAAGAAGATTTTTTTAAAATTAGCCTATAACTACCACAGAACGCCTTACTTCTTTTAGGGTATAGATCTTCAAATTTTTAAGTAAGATTAATTCATTTAAAAGGTACTGTAGTTTTAAGTGCTAAGTCTTTAGAAGAGTCTGTGATTTAAATTATTTTGATTTTGATTACAGTAAAAGCAGTACTCATGTTTCTTTTCCTAGCATTCACAAATAGAGAAGAAATCTTAAAAACTATACAGGATTCCAATTTCTTTTTTAATCTCTTCTTGAGTATCATGCCTTTGGGAATTTCACTATCACTTCAGTTACGGGACTTTATGGGCGTTCTACTTGATTTTTCCTTCCGCGTTACTCATATCCAATCTCACAGCAACTCCTCTGTGATTCTGCCTTCCCACCCACTGCCAACCTCCAGTCTAACTCACTACCATCTCTCATTGAGATTTCTGCTTCCTGTCCCATCTGTTGTTCACATATCAGTTAGTGATCTGGTAAACCATGAAGCAAACCACACTACTCTTTGCCTAATCCTTTCCATGGTTTCTCTGTACTCGGGATAAAATCCAAGCTCTTAGATGATGTAGAAGACCCGCGATGACCTGCATCTATGATTCCCTTCACTCCTGGGCTTTGCATTCTCCCTCTCCGACTCCTCTCCTATATACTTTTAGGTTCTCAGACACCACAGTCTGCTCCCTCTGTTTGAAATGCTCTTTCACGAAATGTTATATAGCTGGAAACTTTCAGGTCTTAGTTTCCATATCACCTGAAATGCCTGGCAGGCCAAGTTTAGATTTTTTTTTTCTTTATAATATCGTATTTCCCCACTCATTACACCTCTCTAACTGACACTTAAGCATCTGTTTGTTGCACTTCTGTGCATCGTAAAAGGCCTTAAAAAGCGTCAGTCTATCTGAGAGAACGTCTCAAACCGCATCTCTCTCCTAGTCTCCTGCCTCTGAAACTCCAAGCTTTCTTATTCTCCCCAACTCACCAGTTGGGTCCACAGCAGCTGGCCTCATCTCACATTCTCTGCTCTCCGCAGATGGCTTCCCTGCATTTGCCAACTTGAAATTTCTTTCTTATCTTTCAAGACCCAGCTCAAAGTCCAGCTTCTCTCTTAAGCCTTTCTTGACTTTCATATTCAGAATGAATTTCCCCTTGAGATTCACTACTGTTCTCATTTCAGTATTAATCCCATCTTCATTTTCAGCAAAGTTAAATGTACCTACATCTGTCACCTGCACAATCACATCTCTGATTGCTTGGGTTTTCTTTCTTAGACAAATTTTTCAATTTTTAATCAACATTTAATGATCCCCTTCTTCCAGCAAATACATTATACAACTTAATAGGCAAAAGATACATCCATGTATTAAACAAAATTGACAATAAATCTCTATCAGGAATTGCATTAAAACATCTAAAACTATGGCTGTTTGTTAAGTTTTAACAATTTGCTAGTTAATTGTAAAGTCACTCAAATATCTGACAACTGATGGCAACTTGAGAATAATTATGTCTCCTCCAATGCACTTTTATTTTTATCTCAGTGCAAATGGGGGTGTAGAGTTTGTCTATAGCTACAGATAATGCAAAGGTTCCTGTAGAAATGCAAATAGGACATCATCTCAGATACAAGATGGATTTATGAGTCTCAAGAGTGAACAGGATACTTAATATTAACAGAAAGAAGACACAACCAAGAAAACACATTGAGTTCCAAAAAATTATTAAATTGATTTTTGGAATAATTGTGATAATCAATAATGGGATTAGGTGACCTACTTTAACTCCTACTCAAAAGAATAGAGAACAAGCAGTAACATTTTAAACTGGAAGGAGTGGAAACTTAGAAATTGACGAAGTCTCTTGTGGCTTTTTGGGCATTTTGAAGTTTTCATTTCTTTACATCTGGAATCTTTCAAGTTGTCTCATTTTGAATGTTTAAAAGGATGAATATAAGTGAGTGTGAATCATCTCTGAAAATATTTTTCAAAGAACATTAGTGTAGAAAAATCTTTCTCAAAATACTTTTTAGAAAATCTTAGCAATATCTGTCTTCCCAGTAAGTTATATTACTTTGTATTCTCTTTCAAAAACTAGTATTTGCATCCAAAAAGTAGACTACAATGAATTAGTTGTGATATTTCTGAAAGAATGATATTCAGTTGCACATGATAGTAAAACTAAACTAAAACTGGTAGAATGAGATAAAGTTTTACTTTGGTCTCATGTGAAAAAAGTTTGGAAATGATAGACATACACTAATATGGGAAATACGTCAGTCGACCAGGACTCTTTCTACCTTTGTGCTCCAACAGTCTTTGTCATGGTTTGTCTTCTCTAGGGTGACACATGGTCCAAGATGGCTGGAATCCACATTCCAAACTAGAAAAGATAGGAAGAGAAGGAAGTTAAATAAGAGAGAGAGGGTACATCTCTGAGCTGTGTCAGTTCCTTTAATAAATTTTTCCAGAAATCCTACCCAATGTCTTAATGTCTTGCACTTTTGTTTCATTAACCACTCTTACCTGCAAAATAAACCAGGAAATATCAACTTTTTTGTAATGCACACATTGTTTGAAATAAAATCTTGAGTATTGATAAGGAATATAGAATTAATGGATCTTAGTAATGCTGAAATGACTAATGCATTTAAGAACATTTATTTCCAACCTTACCTCATGCCCTCACTGGCTCACTCAGTGCTCCTGCTACAGTGGCTCTCTGATGTGCCATGCTGTTTTGCTTGCATGGAATACTTGTCCTCTGAATTCTTCCATGGCTATCTGCTCACTTCTTAGGTCTCAGCTACAATGCTACCTCTTAGGCAAGACCATCCTCACCGCTCAAATACACAATAGTATCCTCCCCATCCTGTTTTATTTCCATAGCTCCCTGTATATAATCTCCAAAACACCAGCACGATCAGTCATTGCTGCCTTTATCTATTTGTGTATCAGTTTATTATTTGTGCATCTCCAAAGAAACGTTACCTTGGGCTTTGATCACTATTATATCACCAGAATCCAACCTTAGGCCTAGCACGTTGTTCAATAAATCCTTGTTTAATAAATGGGTAAGAATAAACACAAAAAAATTGTTGTTCAACTAGTAAATTAAAGCATCGCTTCACTTACACTGTCATTTTAGGTGACCAATAAAATCTCCAATTCCCTTTTGCAGTTAAGGTGGTTGTGGACTTTAAGATTCAGGCTTCACAGGTGACAATGCCCAGGTTAGTGCTGTTGGCTGGGCTCATCTACTGAACCCAAGAGTTTCTCTTTCTTTCTGAAACTAATGAAGGGTTCATCTGCAAACTTGGCTTCCCTTGACATCTCCAAGGGAAAAACACCACTGAGCACATCAAGGAGATCACTCAGAGCACACAGTCATCTTTGCTGTTCATTTAGTATAACAGAACCATACAGAGAATGGTGATTTGAAAGCTTGTGTGTGACTTCCTGTTTCATACACTCTTATGACCGGAATAGAAACATCAAAGAAAAGGGATGGAAGAAAGAGAAAAGGAAGAGAAGTTAACAAGGATGAATGAGGAGGAAACAGAGAGAAGGAGTGAAAGATAAAACACAGAAGTGGACCCTTCTGTCACAAAGGAGAAGTTTTCACTGTGACAGTTTGAGTCCTAGACTTAGGAGAATTGCTGGAAGATATTTAGTATCCAATTCTTCAAGTAGCTCATTAGGGTGATGAAAAGCCCATGATGAAGGGGCAGTGCCATGTTTGAAGAGCCAAGGGTTCCTGTTGTCCTGAATTATTAAGAAGTCAATATTCAGCGGGCCGCTGCCTGCCCGCCTGGCTTCAGCAGGTGGTGCCCCTCTGCCTTTCTCTGCAAAGCAGCTGCTTGCTCCCAGCCTCCCCAGACCTCGCAACAGCCATTTGTTTCGATTTAAGACAGACACTGTCATTATTCTGTGCAGAACTTCACAGAAACATTTCCTACTAAATGCTTGAACCATCTGAGTAGCACCACGCAGGCTGCTGGCTTCATTAATAATGCATTCATGCTTATCAATAGGTTTAGACAACTGATATTTAGAAGCATCCTCAGAAGGATGGGGATGGATGTTTTTTCACACCAGTTAGCTTCATCCTGTCAGTTCCTTGATGTTGACATTGCATCCAACTGTGTTCTGAAAACCAGAGGTGCTAAAACGGTGCCTGGATTTTTGCTCTCTTGCTTTGGAGGACATCTAGATAAAGCTAAGACGCTGTGGTTGGCCTTCGCCCTCTCTGCCCTTCCTTCTGAGCTTACTCTAAGGAAAAACATTTCAATCACTTTTCCTTTAGACCTTACTGCAGATTTTTGTTTTTACAGAGTGGCTCTTCACACTCAGTTTGAGCAGGGTCCTCTTGGCAGCCTACTCTGCTGCTCCAATATAGCATGGGAGAGATGCGTGTGAAAACTACACAAGTATTTTTGAAACACTGGGAAAAATCGCATCTTCTAAATTCTTGGGTTTGAACTAGTACTCATTAGAAGGGCTACTACAAAATTCAGTCTGTAGTTCATTTGTAATCTCTCTGTAACTTACCAAAAAGCGATATCAAAATTAAGAAAGCGCTGTACTCTGAAATCCTTCAGGCGTTAACAATCGAAAGGAAAACCACAAAAATGCAACCAGAACATTAACTTTTTTTCCAATGTTGAGCACGGAATATATCAATGTAGATTTTTTTCAAAATGATGACAGTCTTTCTCAAGTTTTCCTTTCTAACACTCATGTGTTATTGCTGCTTATCAAAGTATGTAAGTGTCCGAGTGAGACTGATACAGACTGAAGTCCCATCTTTAAAGGAGAAATTACATAGGAAGAAGCTTGAGGAGTTTTCTAGAACTTTGCAGCACAAGTAAACATACAGAAAATGACACAGATATAGTCCATACAGGTAATATGAATGTAGAATTCAAATTGTATAATAATTCTATAATCCATTGCAATTTCTTTGCTACGCTGTATTTTTCCTTACAAGAGATGAAGCATCATACATAGAAGGCTGACTACCTGAAGGTGTTCCTTTCCTAACCTGCAGAACCAGTGATATGTAATGTTATATGGCAAGGTAAAATTAAGGCTTCAGTGAAGGTTACTGATTAGATGATGTTGATGTGAGGAGTTATCTTGACTTATTCACATGGACCAAGAGTAATCACAAGGTGACTGAAGTAAAAGGGGAAGAGGTCAGCAAAAGAGTTAGGACCAGAGAAATGGAGTTGTGAGGAAGATTCTCTTGGCTGGTATGGCCTTTCAAGATTGAAGGGGCCATGATCCAGGGGTTGCAGGCAGCTTTTAGAAAATGCAAGAAAATGAATTCTCCCTGAAAACTCTCCTGACCTGTTGATTTTACCAAGTGAAACTCATTTCAGATTTCTGGTTTCCAGAACTATAAGATAATATAATTTTAGTTTTTAAAATCTTCTAAGTTTGCAGTATAATATTATTTCATCTTTATAGAATATAAATATATATTTATACACATGTATATGTTTTATATGAATAGGGTAAAAGATTGGAAAATACAATGATCATTTCTAGATGTGTTTTTTTCGTTTCAAAGTTGTAAAAATGAAAGTGTATTATTTTCATATTTAGAAAAAGTCTATAATAAATTCTATTTTTAACATTTCCTGGTAGAAATGTTTTGGCGAGTTCAAGATAAGAGAGGTAGATATGACCCTGTAATAGATACACAAATCCTTTGCCAAAAAATGAATATGGAGTCATCCAAAGTAGTGAGAATTTCTGAACTGAAAAGATGAAATCTGTGCAGAAAAGGGAATTGATGTGGATCACAGACCATTACAAACGATTCCTGCATTTGACCCTCTAGAAAGATGGCTAACATTCTAAAGATTGTTTGCTCATCTGCAGTTGGAAGCCAGGGAGTAGACTGGAGAATGATTTTCCTTGAGCACTGTCTGGTGTTCCTTTCTCAGGTTTCGATGGTATCAATGTAAACTAGCCACAGAAGACTCATCTGACAGAGCAAAGAGCTTCAGAGCCTTTCAGGCTTAATTGAATTCTCTCCCTTGCTCTAGGAGTCACTGCCGCCTTTGCTAATTGATTTGTGATTTCGCAACAGTCAATGTATCTCTGGCTCACAGATGAACAAGGGAATATGGTTTTTGCTTATTTCAAGCCATCTAATGTAATGTATTGTTTTGGAAGGATTTTAGAACTATATATTTATACTAGGTGTACATATAAACATATATTCAATAATGTTTACATATAAACATATATATATTTTATATGCACACATGGATTAATACACATGAGTACAATAAATATTAATGTTCATATTTATTGTATACTTATATCTATGCATATTTATATGTGTATATTCACATGTGTATATTTATATACACATGTATTAATATTTATTAGACATATATATGTATATTCTCAAATTTTTGGATAATCCATAATGAAGTGTTTGGAATTTAAACTTCAAAAGACAATGAAACAAATTTGCATTTTGCTGAGCATAGCTACTCCTTTAAAAGTGATGTTTTATTGTTGCTGTGATAGAATTGACTAATATATTAGGTTTATTTCTTATGGTTTAGACAAGTTCTTTTTAAAGAAAAATTTTAATAATCTGTACACATTATTTCCAATGGGAACAGAACGTAAGAATTTAACACAATTTTAAAATTGAAATTTTAATTCCATTGGCTTAATGTTCCATAAACTGGCAGCAATTTATTCTGCTAGTTTTCTATCCCTTTCCTGAAAGGAATACCAGTCCTTCTCCAACAGAGACATCTTCCTGGGATGCATGTTATGGGTTAATATCTGTGTAGCAGAATGAATATGTGTTCTCAGATAACAAAAGAGTTGCCTTGTGTGTTTAGGATAATTCCATGATGGGT
>RJWT010040033.1:0-12564 GCA_004365215.1 Cuniculus paca
GTTTAATTCCCACTAAAAAAACCCCCACATAAACAAAACACAAAAACCCAAAAAACAAAACAAAACAAACAGCAGCACAAAAGGATGAAGAGGGCTGGGAATACAGCTCAGCAGCACAGCACCTGACTGGCAAGTAAGAGGTTGTGAGTTAGATCCCTGGTACCAGGAAAAAAAAAAAAAAAAGGATGAAGATAGATAATATAAGAATAGTTAATAGAAGTTAATAGACATTGGAAAATAAGACTCAGAAGTTCCTCTATTGATTTAGTAATTCTAGAAGGAAAGTTCAAGAAGAGTAAAGGGAATCAATATTTATACAAGCAAAAGTAGGGGCTGGAGGTTTAGCCCAGTGATAGAGCACTTGCCTAGCATGCATAAGGCCCAGGGTTCGAGCCCTAGCACTGATGAATCAATGAATGAAAAAAGCAAAAGTGGGGAATATTCTAGGACAACCTCTTGAGTCTTTAGATTGTAAAGGCCCACCCCCTGCTAAGTAGGATAAAAATAAACCACTGTATACCCAGGCACACATTAGTGAAATTTCACTTTTAAAGATAATAGCTATTCCAGAGGGAACCTGAGAAAAGACATACTCTGCATAAGAATGAGGTTGACAGTGGTGCTACTAGCAAACTAGATATAAGAAGAGAATAAAAACAAAATAAAACTCTCAAAAAAAAAAGAGGGTGAATAGATTCAAAGTTCTGAGGAAAGATTACTTTAAATTTGATGTTCAAAATTCAATCATTGAAGAGGGGAAAATAACGCTAATTTTCATATTGCTAAGAACCGGTGTACAGAAGTGGGCCCTCCCCTCATTTAAGGACACATGGTCAAGGCAGGGGAGGAAAGGGAAACTAGTGCAAGTCAGGGCAGATTTCCTGGGGCAGGAAGGGATTTGGAGTTAGATTCTGCTAGGCCAAGTTCAGTTCAAAAAGCAGTCTTGGCAACCTTTTAAGAGTAGGCAAGTAGAAGATGGGAAGCTGGGTTAAAGGAAGGTCATTTCTGCCAGAGAATAGGAGAAGTAAGCAAGGGCAGCTTGACCAGTGGGGCTCAGGAAAGCAGTGGAAATAAGGCTGAAGAGCAGTAGTGGGAGGGTCAACTCTTGAACACATAAAAGAACAGGTGTGTGTTTTGTCATCAGATTACGATGTACAGTTTGAAAATTCAAACCTAAAAACCTGAAATGCTTCATCTAAGATCTGAAACTTTCTGAGTGCCAAGATGATGCCAAAAGTAGAACATTTTACATATTCTGTAATGAACAACAGAAAAACAGATGAAAACAGTGCTTAATAAATGTGAAGTGTTATGATTTTTATTCTGATCTTGTTAGAAGACATGTAAATCACAAAATAAACCCCAAGCTAGGAAAGCTACTCAAACATGAGTTTGCACTGAGACCTGACAGATAAGCAGGTGTTAGACACAGTCAGGGAGCAGGCGGGAGGGGGGTGGGGCATCTTCCTGTAGGGCTCTACTTGAGCAGCTCCTGTCCTCAGGGGCCCATAACCCAATGGGATGAGTTTATTAATTTAACAAATCTTTAGTAAGAATCTCCTATAAACTAGACTTGGTGCTGGATATACTATTGTGAAAAACACAGACAAAAATCCCTAGTCCCAAAGAGTTTATGTTCTAGGTAGACAATAAACCACCCACCCACCTACCCAACCGCACACCTACCAAACCAACAAACTTATAAAGGCCCCGAAGCTGTGGTTTGAGGCTCTGGGAAGCCAGAGCAGGAATAAAATACTAGTTGCAAAAGTGACTGCGAAAGGTACCACAAAATGGGAACAGCGGCCTACTGAGCTGGAGGCCAAAGCTCTGCAGACAGCTGGACTCTTGCTGAAACAGAAAACCTGCCTGAGAAAGGATATGAATCTCACGCTAGAACCTGCAAGCATGAATTCTACCACCAGTTCTACAAACAAAACCTCTGGGCCCACAGCCATTGTACCTTTATTTGTCTCTGTTTCCTCACCCATAGAACAGGGCAGTATACTTGATGCCAGACAGTAGAGCTGAAAGGCAGGTATACAGAATTAGGACACAGGAGCTTCCGTTTTGTTCATCAGGCAGCTGATTCTTCTTCTGCTGGCAGCAGCCCGCTTTTCCTTGGGTGTCCCCCTGTCCCATCTGTGATTCAGGAGCGGGAAGGTGAGGTGGGCTGCCAGAGCCCATGAGGCTCAATTCTGGGACCTTCACAGGCGCTCGTGGGATTATGAAGCAAACAGGCCACAACCCTCGAGCTGCTGGGGCCGCCTTCCTTGCTCCTGGAAAAGTCTGAATGGAGCCAACTTACGAGAAACTTTCTTGAAAGAGGAAGGTCTGCTATCATATGCATCTGAAGGCAGACCTACTACACTTGCATCACGATAACGGTAATGATGATGATGGTTTCTGCTTGGGCAGTGTGAGTGCACTGGCATGTAAGAGCAGGTTTCTGCATTTTAAAAACATGCTTTGAGAAGCCATGCGTTCACTTGCTCCAGTCCTGCCTTTGTGCCAGTCTTCTTCCCATCACCATCTTCCGTGCTTTCATAGTCAAGCTCTGCGAGTTCCCTACAATCAGTGTTCGTACTTCTTCACTTCTCATTCTTTTCCATTTCCCCCACGGGTCTAGTTGATTTTCCTACCTCTTCAATGAACTGATCTTGAAAAGTGACCAATGACTTCCTTCCTTTACAGGCACTGGCCCTGCGAGTGCTCCCGCCTCCGTATTTTTTATTTTTATTGTCTTTGAGACAGGATCTCACTATGCAGTTCAGGCTGGCCTTCAGCTCAGGCTGGTTTCAAACTTGCAATGATCCTCCTGCCTCAGCCTCCTGAGTGCTGGGATTACAGGTGTGGACCACCACGCCTGGCTCCTGCCTCCTTTAAATGCTCCTTTGCTGCCTGCTCTCCCCACTTCTGACTCCTTTGCAGACTCCTTCACCTGCCTGACCATCCAACACCAGTGTCTCATGGCTTCCTTCTCAGCCCTCTCATCCTCTCCTTCCTGGTTTAATTCATCCACAACTTCTATTTACCATCAACAGAGTGACCTTTCAACATCAGACATGACACCCAGATGCCCATCAGCAGCACCATCTGGTGGTTCCTCAGGCAGCTCTGCTTCTTCATGGCTAATGCCAACCTTGGGGTCTTCTCCACAACTGTTCCCGCTCAGTCTTGCTGAGATGACATCTTAAACATCCCTGATATTTTCATGTTAGGCACTCAACAAGGGTGCATAATGAATAATGATGTGGGGCATATTCTTCTATAACAGGTTAAGACACAACTCAGAATTTCTCCAGATTCTCTCCCTGTAGCCACTGATGCAAATTATAGAAAAGTGAACACACAAAATGATTTTTTTTTTGGTGAAACATCAAGATGCCTTAATGCCCCCCTGGAAGCAGAGTGAAAGGAGATTCCACAGGCTGTGAGGACCCTGTGGCCAGAGGATGCCAAGCTAACCTTTTGGGTGCTGTGCACAGGAAGCCCAGGCCAGACACAGCAATCTAGGGGAAGGGGACGAGAGAAGATGGGAGGAAAGGAGAAAGGACCCCCAAGGAAGTGTTCTGGGGTGGGTGAGTCAGTGCTACCCATGGTCCTGGAATGTCACACACACTGGAACTGTGTTCTTTAGAGGACAGAGGAGGGGATAGGACCCTGGGCTTGTGCACCCTAGTTAAGTGCTCATTAGGGTCTAAAAAAGCACCTAGTACACATATCCACAGTACACATTTCATGAATACTGTCACTTCTTGGTAGCTATGGGGGACTGGTTCTAGAACTCCCGTGGATACCAAAATCCATGGATCCTCAAGTCCCTAACATAAAATGGAGTCATATTGACATATAACCTACATATATCCTCCTGTTACTTTAAATCATCCCTGGCTTGCTTACACTGTACTACCTAAGACAATGTAAATACTATGCAAATAGTTGCGATATCTGACATATTCAGTACACAGATTTTTCTCAAATAGCTTCTATCTGTGGTTAGTTGGATCCCCAGATGCATAACCCGTAGACTGTACTGCATTTGTTGCACAGAGGAACACAGTAAATCTCTGTCTCCCCAGATGGTATGGCCCCCGCATATGCATGACACAGAGGAGGTGGGGTATCCGTGACTGGATCACCTGCTCTGCAAATAGTCTCAAGAGCCACCTTCTCCAAAGGTTTCTAATCCCCAGTCCCTGTGTCCCATTACTTACAGGCTTTCTACAGAGCACGGGAAACACCTTTAAGCTTTAGCCTCATGAAAACAGAAAAGGGAAATGCAGGAGGAGCGTGGATTTATGCTGGGCTCAATCCAGGGATCAGAGCAGATATGCATAGGGAATGGGAAGAAAAGCAGCAAGATGGGAGGCAGGAGGTGATTAAAAAAAAAAAAAGGACTACAGCCCAATTTCAAAGAACCATATAGTGCACAATTCCCCTTATATTCCAAGTCCAAAATGGGCAAATCTAGAGGGCCTGAAGGGTTGGGAGCAGGGCTGAGGGGAAGTGGGAGAGACTGCTGGTGGGTCAGAGGTTTCTTTTCTGGAATTAGACAGTTGTACTGGTTGTGCAAGTCTGTGAATGTAAGAAACCACTGAATTATTTTATACTTCGAATTGATAAAACTGCTTGTTATGTGAATCGTATCTCAATAAAGCTGTTACCTTCTCCCCACCCTAGCTTTCAAATGCAGTAGATGAGAGGAGAGAGGCGATGCCTATCATCAGGAATGACGAGCGGACAGGGAGAGCAGGTGCACTCACCTCGACCTTCAGGCCGGCCTGGAAGCTGATGCCGTCTGGGATGGTGGTCTGGAACTCTGCGATGGTGTAATACTCTTCTTCCACCTGTGGCGGGACGGGAGGCTTCGGCAGGTTGAGACCTCGAGGCTGGGATAATTAAAACCAGGGCTAACCATCACCAGGCTGTGAGCCAGGGGACTGCGGCATACGGTCACCACAGAGAGGGTGCAAGTGGACCTATTTAGATTCTAACAGTTACAACAAAGAGGACCTGACTGTCGCCTTCTAGAAGAGATCTCCCTGGCCCTTTAACTTTAGAGATGAGGAGAAACATGGGACATCTGGCTGCATTTTGAAAATATGGGGCAGGACTTCAGTGTCTGAATTCAAGGGGCAGTTGTTGCTGTGGAAAGAACAGATTTGCAAGTCGCATCCATCTGACTGGAAATACAGATGATGGGTGTGACCTGGGCCAAATCACTTCCCCCTGGAGAGCTCAGTTTTATCTTCTATAGAATGGGTACAATAATAATAATAAGTTGGTGTGCTTGCTACAAGTTTTTTTTTGGAGACAGGATCTCGCTGCATAGTTTAGGCTAGCCTTGAGTTCGCTATATAGCCCAGGTTGGCTTCAAACTCACGGCAATCCTCCTGCCTCAGCCTCCCGACTGCTGGGATTACAGTTGTGCACCACCACGCCTGGCTCACTACAAGTAATAAATAAATTAATGTAGTGCATCTGGTGTACTGTATGGCACCCAACAGATGCTCAATAAATGGCAGGCCAAAAAAAAAGGGCCTGTTTTTCCAAGTGCAGGTTGAGTAACCTTTATTCAAAGTGCTTGGGACCAGAGGTGTTTGGATTCTACATAGCTGTATACACATATTGAGATATCTTGGGTTGGGTCCCAAGTTTAAACATGAAACTCATTTCTATTTCAAATAGATATAGCATGCCACCTGTCACTTGAGGTCAGGTATGGAATTTTTCATTTATGGTGTCCCAACAGTGCTCAATAAGTTTTGGATTTCGGAGCATTTTAGATTTTGGAGTTTTAGATTAGTGATGCTCAACCTATGTTGGTTAAAAAGGTACCTAGAGAATTTTATGAGGGAGTATAATATAAACAACACCATAAATGCTATTTGTGTCTCATCCAGACTTGCACGTTGGGGCGTCTTACTTGAGAAGACTGATCTGAGAAGGGGGCTCAGTGAGCAGAGAGAGGTCCTGAGGCCTAAATATCACAACTATTCCCTGGAACCTGAGTAAGGCATTTCACCAGCCTACACATGTCTTTCCACCTGTTAATGGGACTGGCTGTCATATGGCCGGCCCCACGAGGATGCTGCATGGACAGGAAAGAGCATCTCTGGAAAGGTCAAGGGCGTGTGGGGGCCAGTGCGCACTCCTGACAGTGCTCAGGTCAGGGGCCAGCTCCCCAGGGGCAAGGGTCCACTTACAATGGTCATATCCCGGCGAGGAGGGGGTCTCTGCCTCATCTTGGGTGATCCTATGGAGAAACGAGACTTATTTCACTTATATGCAGAGTTCTACACATAAGATTCCTGGACAGATGCCAGGAAAGGTCTTGTCTCTTCCACAGAGGATGGGCAGAAGCTCTGCCCATGAGACAGCTCGCTGCTGTAGCCTTCCCACAAGGAAAGTCTGAGCAGGAAGGGGCTGTGAGCGCTTGGTTTAGGACCTGCTCTCAATGTGGCTTTGCCTGGATCTTTTCTACGCACGGTCAAAAGGGGATGGTGCCCAGTCCTTGAGCAATGGAAAGCTTTCCTGTAAGAGCAAAAGGCACAGGCTTTGGAATCACACAGAAATGGATCCCAACCCAGCTCGGAGGCTGTTATGGTTTGTATATAGATGGCTCCCCAAGCCTCATGTAGTCATGGAAGCGGCTGAATCTAGCATTTGTGGTTGACTCATTGTCTAGTACTGGGATTGGCGGTGTGAGCTCTGCATCTGCCCAGGGGTGGAGCTGACACACAATGCAAAGTCGAAATGGGGGCGTGTTTTCCTCTTTGGCACATTTCCTTCTTGCCGCTTGCAGCCGCCATGAACGGCTGCCCCCTTTTGCTCTGGCTGCGGCCTTGAAGTGTTGCCCCAGTGCCATGCCACCCTGCCTTGGAGCCAGTTCATTATGGACTGAAATCCCCAGAAACTGTGAGCTAAATAAACCTTTCCTTGCTTCACTTTGGTGTCAGGTGTTTGTCTCAGCAACGAGGAAAAGTAACCAAGACAGAGGCTCCAGACTTTTGGCAGAGGACAAATCAATCAGGTGACTGTGAGGCACAAGGCCTTCTGTGGAGAAGGCAGCGATGGAAAGGGACGGCAAGTGTGAAGCTCTTAGCAAGTCACAGGTATGCAATCAATTTTACTGAGTCTAGTTTTGTGCTCTAGAACAAGCTTCAATTAAACAACACATAAACAAATGGGACATAGGCTGGCAACTTCCAGGATTTTTTACTCTGGAGTTGGGCTGCCTTGGCTCTGGGTCTCAGGGACAGGGGAGGATGGTTTTGAGCAGCCCAAGGCTCCTGGCTTAAGGAGGAATGTTGACCAGGTTACCCACGTGCTGCCAGAACTGGGTTACTATAGGTCCACCCACTAACTTGGAAGCTAGGGTACAGAGGAGACTAGCAATCCTTCAAATGCCAATTTCTTGTCTACTGTTAAAATAAACAGCAACAGAATCTGGGCCAAGGTACTCGGCTGCCCATACAAACACTACGTTTTCCAGACGTTCTTACAGCTAGGTATTGCCGTGTGACATAGTGCACTGTAATGTTAGAGAAAGTAGAAAACACAGCTTCTGCATTGTGTATTCCACTTTTTTTCCTGTCTGCGTTACACTGGCTGGACCAGTGGTGAGCCATGATTAGGTGGGTGAAGGCAACACAAGAAAGACAGAGTGACAAGACCTCGACTGCAAGAAGTTGTCAAATCAGCTCTGAACATACAGACAGATGGACAGTTTCATGACAATGAAACGAGTATCTAGATCATCTGAATTACTGTTATTGGGGTGTATGTATGCATGTGTGTTGGGGGAGGAAATGCTCGTTTTAGCATCTGAACTTACCATCTGATTCTCCAGTGTTAACAAGACTCCTCCTATGGTCTTGACTACAATAGCTTAGAATTAAAGAAACTTGGGGCTGGGCCAAAACCCATGCTGTGATACAGGAGAAAATACCATCAGTGTTTCTTCAAGGGGACTAAGCGGAGAATATGAAGCTCCAATGGCTCAAAAACTTCACTGCCACCTGCCAAAAACAGTTAGGAGAAGCCCAGCCACGGGCGTGACTACCACTCTTTCTCAACAAACAGATTCCTCTTGCCTTACGTGACCAGGCGAGGATCATGGACATTGTCCTTGAGGCCAGTGCCCGGGGTACAGTGCAGATAATAATGGAACGACTCCCAGGGTGTAGAACAATAAATGATACAACATATACAAAGAGGCTTTGGAAAGCAGGATGAAAAGTCCTACTAATATAGGGTCAAGTTTTTCTTTCTCTGGCCCAGAAACGAGGCCAGGTGAGAGATGGGAGAGGGCACAGGTACTTTCTGGACTCAAGTCCTGGCCCCACCATTTACCAGCTGGGTAGACCCAGACTCACTACCTCACCTCTCTGACCTGTACCTCAAAAGCAGTGAGGTCCCTCAAGGTTTGTTATGAGTCAGTGAGACTAATGAGAAGATTCTTGGCACACAGTAGGTGCCTTTCCATTATGGTGGAACAAACTCAATCTAGGGAGGGGAAGCAGTGCGTAGACTCACATTCTGCGTCTTGCTGGCTGCACAGTGTGGGCCGAGTAACCCCGGGGCTCTAGGCTGCTGTCTCTGTCTACGTGATGCTAG
Source organism: Cuniculus paca (assembly GCA_004365215.1). Taxonomy (NCBI): domain Eukaryota; kingdom Metazoa; phylum Chordata; class Mammalia; order Rodentia; family Cuniculidae; genus Cuniculus; species Cuniculus paca. The sequence goes on from RJWT010040033.1 coordinate 8,623, forward strand.
ACAGCAGGGCTGACGCAAGAAGAGGAAGAATGTGCGAGGAGCTCTGCACGCGCAGCCTGGCACGCAGGAGGCCTTCGGCCATCAGCAGCTCAGGTGGGCGTCACTTACTCTGCTTAATGTCACCATCGTGCACTGGACGGCCTTCAAACCGGCTGTCCCTCTGGTTGTTGAGCAGCTCCTTCTCCCGGCCCACTGCATTCTGCTGACGGGCAACACCATCCAGGTCAAGGGCGCCCGAGTGGGCAGATAAGCCAGGGCCCAGCTTTGAAGGTAAGGGCTCGCCACTACTCTTCTTTAGGTAGGAGGCAGGGGCCCAGCCTTCTTTGCCCTGGTACCTGGAAAGAGGAAGGGTGCTGGTCACAGTGGTCTGCCAGGCCCATGAGAGGAAACCATGCTTCTACCAAGAATCCTACTTCAGGTCCCAGACAGCAGGAACGATGGGGACTAGCCAGCCAGGAGCAGAGTGGCACACAGCTCACCACCTTCTGATCATGGCTGAGCCCCCGGCTTGGCACTGTAGGCTTTTCAATCTTGGTCTCTGCCTGCCTGTCTCATTTCAACCCCAGCATCCCAGCCACCCGATGCAGTCTGCAGTCCCTCAGATGCACTCAGGGCACCACCTTTCACCCCCGTGGTGCCCCTGCTTTTGGTGACCCTTCCCCTCCTTCCTGGTGAGCACCTGCTCCTCTTCCCTGGCCTTGCTTAATGCTGTTCCTCCCTCAAGCCTTTTCTGGCCTCCGTGGCACCCCAATGTCGCCTGTGCCTACTGTCACCCAGCATCTACAACACGAGATGACACTTGGTGGTGGCCGTCGTGCCTGCCAGTTAGAATGTGAGTGCCAGGGGTTAAGAAAAGCAGCTGGCACACGTCTATGTTGGTGGCCTTGGTGCCAGTGAGCTGAATGAAGAGATAACAGTCCAAGTGAACAGCTGCCGAGGGCGTGGCCCAGAGCGAGCGGTTCAAAGCTCAGTTACACTGCTGTCTCCTTAGGGTCACTGTGGCGATGACGACCAGTGATGACAATGAAAACCGGCCCTGGTGGGCACTCGCCGTATGTTGGTTCTGCCCTAGGCGCTTCAGTCACTGATGTGAACTCAGCCAAACCTGGGAGGGAGGCACTGTAGGTTGAGCAACCCTGATCCGAAAATGTGAAATCCAAAATGCTCCAAAATCGGAACTTTTTGAACAACAAAATGACAAACAAAAAATTTCACACCTGACCTCACTCGACAAGCTGTAGTCAAAACACAAGTGTGTTAAAATATTGCATAAAATTTCAGCCTGTAAGGTGTGTATGCAAAATAAATGAATTTTGTGTTTAGCTTGGGTTCCGCCCCCAAGATTTCTTATTACACGTAGGCAAATATTCAAAAATCTGAAAACATCCAACATCCAAAGCACTCCTGGTTCCAAGCACTTTGGAGGAGAGACACTTAACCCCTATGGTGATCTACTTTAAAGACAAGATCGAGACACAGAGATGTCAAGTACCTTGCCCAAGACTGCAAGGACATCTGTGGCAAAATGGATTCAGATCAAGTGATCCTGTGTGTGCTGTTTCATCCCAACAGCCCCAGCTCCTGGTGTAAAGTTTGGCACTAGCAGGGCGGGCTCCACCGGCGCTGGTTTACGTGTAGATTAAACACTCATCACGGGAATGAAGCGGGCCCGGGCTGGCTGTCACTGAACTGTGAAATGACTAGGAAGCTGACAGACAGCTCCCTGTCCTCCCCAAATGGAATTCAGTGAGTGTAACCATCACTTAATTTTCTGCACAACAGAACACAGTGACCAGAGGGGTCCGGACTACAGGTGTGCTGGAGCTAACCTGCACCAGCTGGTGCCAGCCAACAGTGTACAGCTTTTGAACTCTGTATTTAGTGACATCATGCTGATAGCTTGAAACTATCTGTGGTGGAAGTGTTCAGACTACGAAAGCTGGCAAACGTCACAAGTCAGAACACTGTTCTCATTGAAAGCGGGCTGTTAAACATTTGCCAGCACCCCACCAAACAGGTGCTCACACCTTTGGGGGAAGTTGAATAGAACCAACTCATGGGAGACAGCACACGACAAGGCCAAATCTTTTGAGAATCACGTTAAGTACTAAATAGCCTTGAGTTTCAATGAAAAATAGGTCCTTTACAATGCAAGGCAAATTTATAAGGTAGAACTCTGTACATGTTAGTGTCTACCAACCTTAAATACCCTCCACGAGGGAATGAATTTTGTCCAACTGGGAAATGTCAGGCTTCATACTATCCTCATACTCTGTATGAGACAGGTCGTTGTCAAGGACACACAGTGGACTGTGGGTGGGCTCAGGGGTGAAAAAAGTATGGGGTCAACTTTGCAACTTCCACTGAACCTTTGACTGGGCATGGCCATCATGGACACCCTGATCATACCCTCATGAGAAATCCAGAGTCCAATCAAGTCACCTCAACACTACAGCTGCCAAGTTCTGGAATAATTTGTTATGCAGCAAGACAGCATAATAGCCGTGTGTCACTTAACACTGGGATGCTTTCTGAAGATGCGCTGTTAGGTGACTGCATCACTGTGGAAGCATCAGCGTGTGCTTGCACAAACCTAGATGATATAGACTGCTCTGCACCTAGGCCGTGTGTGTGACACGTACATACATGTACTTACACATGTACATATACAGTACATACGAGACTAAGTCAACCATACAGTAAAACAGTGGAATCGAGTAGTGTGAATACTGGGTATAGAAGGCTGCTGCCAACAAGACAGGGCAGTGTTTCACAGTAAACTTTGCTGGAGGGTGGCTGAGTCCAAATCCTCCACACAGAGCTACATCCCCCAACTCATTTTTATTTTAAAAAAGGGATCTTGTTAAATTGCTAAGCTGCACAGGCTGGTTCAAACTTGCGTTCCCCCTGTCTCAGCCTCCTAGAGTGCTGGAATTACAGGCATGTGCCACCACACCTGGCTTATACTCATGCATGATTGACAGCACATACTAGCATCACTGCTAGCATGTGGGTAACACGTTGTGCCCCTGCAATGCAACAGCCATGGCGTCACTAGGGGGTAGGAATTTTCCTGCTCCACTGTAGTTTTATGGGAGCACCACGGCACATGTGGCCTGTCACCGCCTGAAATGGCACATGATTGTATGTGTTCAATGCAGGTCCACTATCGTGAGTATCATCCCTTTGAACTTCTGATCTGAGGTGTCCACTCCCGGAAGCTTTCCTGACCCCCAGAGCCCCTCTGTGTGCACCACAAGTCCCCTGTGCATCTCTCCAACAGACTGCCTCTCTCCCCGCCCTACTCTGTAGCTGACTGTGAGCCTGACTTTGCATGTGTTGGTGTAAACTACTGCGCTCTGCTCAGGGCTTCGTCACATAGGTGAAATGAGCAGCCTCGGGATGGTGCGTGAGAATCAGACTGGTCTCTGATAAGAGAATAACCCGGAGTGGGTTATTATTCAATGTGGCGGCTTCAATCTCAAGTTACTCATCTCGAGACACATCTGGAAGTGGAGACCAGTCCTGCTTAACAAGGCTCCTGCTGTCTGTGGTTCGGTGTGTTTGGAGAAGGTTTTGCTTACTACTGACTTTTAGGGAGGGCCATGGGTAGGAAGGGAAGCCAAACAACACTGAAAAGTGCCTTTCATGGCACAGGCAAAGAAACCTCACCCACCTGCTGCCCTTAGAGACCTCTGGAAAGCTGGAGCCTGCATGGCCTCATTACCTGATCTTCCACCAGCCTTCCAGGTTTTTCTGGATGACCTCCACCATGGCCCCTCTCTCCAGGTTCATTTCATCCTGGTCACGAGCCGTGTATGGGTAGATGACTGTGTACTTCTCCTCTGCAGGGACAAAGGGTGCTGGGATGAGAAATACACGTGCAGAGTCCTGGGATGCTCGCTGTGATCTGTGTGATGATGTGGAAGGGTGATCTCCTCC
>RJWT010040034.1:0-12563 GCA_004365215.1 Cuniculus paca
ACTTTCCACTGAAAGTCACCACCATCTCCTGGGAACTGCCCCAGGAGAACATTAGGAAATAGACTTCATTGACATGGGACCTGGAAAACGGGGATACAAATACCTCCTAGTTCTAGTGGACACCTTCACTGGATGGCCAGAAGCTTTTCCAACTAAAGCCGAATCTGCTACTCTAGTGACAAAAAGCTCCTCTCAGAGATAGTGCCCTGATTTGGCTTGCCCTTAACTCTGGGGTCTGAAAATGGCCCAGCTTTTATAAGCCAGATAACCCAAAAACTAGCGTTAGCCTTAAAGGTTAATTGGAAACTCCATTGTGCCTACCAGCCTGAAAGTTCAGGACAGGTAGAGAAAATAAATAAAACCTTAAACTAAACTCAAATTAGAGACTGGCAAAAACTGTGTGAGCCTCCTTCTCTTCACTTTTTTAAGGGACAGATGTACTCCCTAAGTTAAAGGAATAACTCCTTATGAAGCCATGTACAGCCGCGCTCCTCCCCTACTCCCAAAACTTGGGGGGGAACTGTTAGCATCCTTTTCTAACACAGAACTTCTCAAGTCCTTACAGGCACTCCAGTCCACTCTCCAGGCTGCCCACCACATCTTTAAAAATCATCAGTCTCCACCAGAAAACTGTGATGGGCCTCCAGCTGTACCTGCTGGCTCCTCGGTGTAAATCAAGAAAAAGGACCCTAACAATCTAAAAGCATGCTGGACCACGCCCTTCACTGTGATCCTGAGTCTCACATCAAGCCCAAGGCAACCAACAAGGAAGTTTCAGAAGGCCTCAAGACCCCCTAAAGGTCAAACTTGTGCACTGATCCTAAAACTGTTTCTTGTTTGCTTCTGTTTCACAGGTTTTGGGTGTGCAATTCCAGCATGCCATTCCCCTTTGCCCCAAACTTGCTGGGTATCATGCCCTTATAATGAAAAAAGCCTGGCCATAAAAAAGACTGGCCATGCCTCCTATAGATACAGTACTTAATATCTTAAACTAGGGCTAAGAGACACCCAGTTCTATGTCTGCCCTTCCAGTAATGACCTGGGGACATGTGGAAACCATCATGACTTTACTGCTATGCATGGGATTGTGAGAAGATTGCTCCTTGGGTAGACTCATGCATTATTAAAAATATCTTGGGAACAAACTAAATGTGAGATCAACAGATGCAATAAGATAGTTTTAAGACCTCAGAGACCTACAGATAGATCTTGGTTGGGAGGAAAAACCTCGGGACTCAGACTTTACATTTTAGGAATTGACCCAGGTTCGCTCTTTACTATCCAGAGCAGGCTGGAAGGCCCCAGGCCAACTACCCTCCTTTGGTCCCTGGGGCCCCTAGGGGGTCTTGCTTTGCCTCCACAGCCTCCTTGAGTACCCCAACATACTTCTGCTCCTCCAGGAGCCGTTACCCTACAGCTCAGCTTCTGTTTGTGCCACCATAGTGACCACCCCAAATACTATGTACTCCCTTAGTCGACACCTCCAGGCATCCACTGGATCCTGGTTTGCTTGCATCTCTGGAATCGCCCCATGCATATTCCATCATGTCATGGCTCAAAACCCTCCTGAACTTTGTGTCCTGGTTGACATCTTCCCCCAAGTATATTACTACTCTGGTGAGGGCGGACAGACACATCTAGAAACTCCCAACCTAGGCTGTTATAAAAAAGCCATCCCGGTCCTAGTGCCTATACTCCTGGGATTTGGTGTAGCAGACTCTGCTGCTGTGAGCATGGCTGCATTAATCACCTCAGACACCTACTATAAAGACTTGAGCGTCCCAACAGATAAAGATTTAAAAACCATAGAACACTCTGTAAACAAATTAGGAGAATCTTTAAATTCCCTGGCTGAAATGGTCCTACAGAACAGATGAGGATTAGATCTCCTATTTTTAAAACAGGGAGGCCTCCATTTAGTGCTTGGAGAAGCATGTTGCTTTTACACCAACCATTCTGGAGTGGTTAAAAAAAGTCTCAGTCAACTCAGAAAGCACCTACAAAACAGAGAAGAACAAAGAAAGCAGAGAGAAAATTGGTACAAGCAGCTATTCAGCTTCTCTCCATGGCTAACTACTTTAATTTCAGAACTCATTGGGCCCCTGGTCTTACTCCTGCTCACCCTCACCATTGGTCCCTGCTGTATTAATTGCGTGACTAGGTACATACAAAAGAAAATTCAGACTGTCAAAATCATGGTGCTTAGGACCCATTATCAGTCCCTTGGGGAAAACTGAGGACCCTGAGGAAACAATGATTTGATTCTCCCATAAAACCAGTGGGGAATGTTGTAGGCTGATATAATAGAAAAACTACTGAACCCTGTCTGTACCTCCCCACTCCCTTGCTTATGAAGCTACTCCCCCTTGAGAATGTAACTTAGTTCCGTATTCTCAGGCCTGTTCGGTGCACTGTGCCCCATCAGGTATGCCAACCAGGTTGTTATAGATGTATGTGTAATTGTAATCATTGTCAATGAGGATGGATCAAGTTGTTATAGATGTATGTGTAACTTTAATCATTGTCAACAGGGATGGATCAAGATGTTATAGATGTATGTGTAATTACAACCATTGTCATTGGGGATGGCAACCAGGACGTCATAGATGCATGCTTAATTGTAACCATTGTCATCAGGGCTATGGTTATACTACATAAATACCTAGCTCTCCCTTCACTCAGCACTGCACAGTGGTTCTCTGCATGGGTCCTGTTGTCCAGTCACCAGCTGGCTAATAAAGGCTCTTAAATTCTAATTGGCACCATCTCTGGCTCCTTGGTTTTATCTTGAACCTGGTTCAACCCCTACTTTTTTTCTGGCTCCCTGTCACATAGGGCATTGTTCTCTCCTTTGACTTTCAATCTATGAATTTTCTTTCCAGTTAAATGTGTTTCTTGTACAGAGCATATTGATGGATCCTGTCTCTTGATGCACTCTGCCTGTGTTTCTTTCTATTGGTGCATTGAGTCAGTCTACATTAATAGTTATGGCCCTCTTGCACTGCATTGTCTCTGCCATGCTATTTTCCTGCCATTGGCTCCCTATTTTTCCCCTCCATTCATTTGACAGCCCCCACTTGATGGTCCCCCTCTGCCACTGTTCCTGAGACTGTGGTCCTTTTTATCTCTCTCTAGAATGTCCTTTAGTATTCTTTGTAGAATTGGTTTGGCAGTCATGAATTCCTTGAGTTGTTCTTTGTCATGGAAGTATCTTGATTCTCCATTAATTTTGAAAGAAAGTTTTGCAAGGCACATCAATCTGGGTTGGAAGTTGTTTTCTTTCAGGACATGCATTACTTCACTCCAGCCTGTTCTTGACTTGATGGTTTGTGTTGAGAAGTGTGTCATGATTCTGATGAGTTTTCCTTTCTAGGTGATCTGTTTCTTTTCTCTAACAGCTTTTAATATTCTGTTCTTGTGTTGAATTTCTGGGATCTTGATTGTTATATGTCTGGGTGTAGATTTGTTTTGGTTATGGCTAGCTGAAGTTCTACATGTCTCACTTATTTGAATGTCACTTCCTTTTCCTATGCTTGGGATGTTCTCTGGAATTATTTCTGTAAATAGAGTCCTGATGTGATTTGTCTTGACACCTGCTTTTTCACTCACATTTTAATTCTTAAGTTATGTTTCTCTGAGTTCTCTTGCAGCTGTTGAATTATTACTTCCAGGTTCTTTGTTATTTTTAAGAGATCTTTCATTTTGCAATCACAAGCTGCAAACCTATCTTCAAGACCTGAAAGTCTATCTTCAGTTTCTTTCAAGTGGTTTTGCCAGCTTTCAGTGGAGTTTTTAATTTCCTGGATATCTCTTTGCATCTGTTTCATGCATTCTAAGTCTCTCATATTGTCCATTCATGGTTTCCCTCATTTTCCTATGCTCCTCTATTTGTTTTAACTGTGTCTTCTTTAGAGGTGCTTAGCAATTCTTTTATGTTTCCCATTTCTTCTTTTACCTGATATAGTATTTCTGTTCTAAGTTCTTTTATAGCCTCATGAAGTTGTTTCTTTACTTCAGTTGACATCATTTCAGACATTTCAAGTGTGCAACTCCTGATCTCTTCCATGTTTACAACTCCTGGACTTGTGCTGCTTGGGGTGGATGCCAGAGATTGCCTTTTCCTTCTTTGTCTTGACATTTTCCTGGGTTCTTATATACATGTGTGTACTGCTGTCCCAGGTACTTCTGGCATTGGCTACAATTTCTCTCAAGTGAGATTGCTTGGTCCCTCCAGCCAGTGATGGTCAGAGGCTTCTGACAGTGGGCCCATGCCTCTGGACCAAGCTGGGCACTACCCCACAAAGGCCCCCAGACTCTGCATGTGAGCAGAGCCAGCCAGGGCCTGCAGGCCCAAGCTGGCCAGAAACCCACATGACACTCTCCAGAATGTGCTCTGGAGCAGGAACCAGTTCAAGCAACATCCATGGGTCTACACTCAATGTGGAGCTGCTGGAAGAAGCTGGCAGCAGTCCTTGCCTTGGGCTTTTCCTGCCCAACTCCAAAATGGCTCCCAGCCAATTGCTCCCTCCTCTAGGAGAACTGAGTCCTCTGCACTCACCACCAGCTAGCACAGACCTCTACATCTGCCACTCTCCTCCACCACTGCACCTCTCTGCAGAGACCTCTGGGGTTTCCAGCTGCCACCACGGATGTGAGTCCTCAGGCTCCAACAGCTCCTCTCGCAGGATGAGTCTGGCTCCAGGCTAAGGTGCTGCCAGTGTCCATCTTCTTCTTTGTTTAACTTTTTCTTTTTACTCTCTCTGTGGACTTCAATTCACATTTTAGATTCTTCCTAGGTCCAGGGAACCCACTTCCTTCCTTCTTGTCCTCCCCATGATTCTATATTCCAACATCTGAACTGTTTCTCTCAGAGAGCTGCTTACTATTCCACCATCTTTCCAGAAGTCTGAATTTCTTAATGTTTTTCTTGTATGCAGCATTGTTTTTGAATTTTGCTTCTTGATTCATTCTGCCAGTTTGTTTCTTTTGATTGGTGTATTTAGACTATTAATATTGATGTTTACAGATGTTATGTATTGACTTATCCTTGTCATGTTATTTTCCTGTTGTTGGTTCCACATTTACCCCTCAGCTTAATTCTTGCCTTGCCTGGTGGATTCATTCTTTTGGGGTTGGTGGAGTTGTAGTCCTTATTATCTCTTTTATAATGTCTTTCAGAATATTCTGGAGTGCTGGCTTGGTGTTAATGAATTTCCTCTGGTGTTCTCTGTCATGGAAGTATCTTATTTCTCCATCCACTTTAAAAGATAGTTTTGTGGGGTACATCAATCTGTGTTTGAGTTTGTTTTTGTTTATGGCTTGAAATATTTCACTCCAAGCTCTCATTGACTTGAGGGTTTGTGTTGAGAAGTCAGTTGTGAGTCTGATGGGCTTTCCTTTATAAGTTATTTGTTACTTTTCTCTAAAAGTTTTCAATATTGTTTACCTGTGTTAAATTTCTAAAGTCTTTACTATTATATGCTTTGGTGTAGATATTTCATTCATGGATAATTGGAGTTCTATATGCCTCACTTATCTGTATACTAAATTCTTTTTCCCTGCTTAGGAAATTTTCTGCCATGACTTCAATTAACAGGTTTTTTAATTAGTTTTTGGGCTACCCTCTACTTTATTATTAACTGCAATAAGTCTTATATTATTCTTATTTGCATTATCTAGTACTTATTAGATTGATTTCTCATGGTGCTTCACTATTTGTAGGAAATTTTTCTTTTTGTGATCACTAACCACACTGATTTTGGGTTTTTTTCTTTCTTTTTTTGAGACAGGGTCACACTATGTAGTTGAGGGTGGCCTCGAACTTGTGATAGTCATCCTGCCTCAGTCTTCCAAGTGCTGGGATTACAGGTGTGCAGCACTCTGGGCTCTCCAATTAAGCTTTTATACAAAGATGATTCTATATTGCAACTCCTATATACATGGGTCACTAATTTTAATAAATCAAATTCAGTCACTTAAACTGGGTGTGGTGGCACACACCTGTAATCCCAGTACTCAGGAGGCTGAGGCAGGAGGATCTGTGAGTTTGAGACCAGCCTGGGCTACAAAGTAAGTTCAAGGCCAGCTCAAATTACATAGCCAGAACCTGTCTCAAAAAAAAAAATCAGCCACTTATTGGTCTTTTTAGTTAAAAGTCTTAATTTTACCTTCCATCAGAGCTATTGACAAGGAGCAAGAACACCTGATCTGAATTTTATTTTTACAGAATTGACCAATTTGAGGGGGAAAAAGAACTCCAAAACTTCAAATGTTGGTCAGCCTAAGGACAACATTTTTTAAAAATCAAGATTTCAAGGGGAAGAGAGGAAAGAGATAATAAAAAGAATTAAAATCTGTCATGAACATGTATTAACACTCCATCACTAATGTAATCATTAAGCATTTGCAAACATGTACTATGCTAATACAAATAAAAGACTTCAAAACATTGGCTATTGTTTACCACTATAACTTACTTCCTAACAGTAAAACGATATCCAGGAAAGGGGAGGAAAATCTCCTCTGATTTGGAGTGGGGTTTTGTTTGTTTTATGGTGCTGAGGATGAAACCCAGGGCTTCAAGCATTCTACCACTTGGCTACATCCTCAGCACTAGCGTTAATTTTTAAGAGGTAGGAAAGATTTAGGGTGATTCTTTTCATAAACTTCCTTAACATGAAAACAAAGCTTTTATAAATGGGGAGGTGAGGTGAGACTGAAGAGAGTGTAGGGGAATGGGGAAAAAGTTATATCACATACAGGTACAAATTCTCTATGATGAATGTGATCATTATGTATATCTAAAATGTACCAATAAAATTTGATTTTAAAAAACTGCCTCAGGTTTTTAGTCATTGACTACTTTCTAAAACTAATATGCTTAGGCAATACCTATCAGAGATTGGCAAAACAAAACTAGAGAGACTAATTGCAAGGTGTGGTGGCACACCCCTCCCCCATAATCTCAACAGTTGAGAGGCTGAGGAAAGAGGATTTCCAGCGTTCAAGGCCAACTTGAACCACATAGGGAGACCCTATCTCAAAAAAGGAAAGCTTAGAGAATTCACAAAAACCTACACACCACTACAGAGGTGTATAATACTTGAACTATACATGTTTATGAGAAAACTCCTGACTTTACATTTATTTACCCATGAAGTATAAGCTTTCATTAAAAATCAGCTACTTTTGTGGCCAACTATCCAACAGAGTCTTAGGTATATCTAACTATTACTAAGAACAAAGAAATTAGAAAAAGTTCTAACTATCCCAAACCTTTAAAAGATATGAAAAGGTTCAGGATTTCTTAAACATTATCTTCTATAATATTTAAGGCTTGATTTTTAGATCATTACAGGTAAAGTCAGGGCAAAAACATTTTAACCAATGGGCTTTAAAATTATCTTTTAGCTGGGCATCATGGTGCATACCTGTAATCCCAGAACTTGGGAGATTGAGTGCGAGGTCAGGCTGAGCTACAAAGTGAGTTCAAGGCCGGCCTGAACTGCATTGTGAGACCCTGTCTCAAAAAGACCAAAAAAAAATTATCTTCTAAATGTTAATCCATGAAATGCCAAGCATTCAATTGGAAGTAAATTACACACTGCACTTGGACTACATTTTGCAGTAGTATACACACACATCTAATTTTCCCTTTTGCCTAAACAGAAGAATTAAATGCAGAAGTCAGATTGCTCTACTTCAATCTTGTCACAGGCATATAATCTAATACAAAATGTAAAAATATACATGGAAGACAGGAAAAGTTAGAATTTTCAGGTTTAGGATTTGTATAAAGTCTTTTAAAAAATACTAAACCATGCTGGGTGTGGTGACATATACTCATTATCTCAGCACTCGATAGACTGAGACAGGTGAGTTCAAGGTCAGCCTGGGCTACACAGTGAGTTCAAACCCTGCCTGAACTATATATTGAGACCCTGTCTCAAAAAAAAAAAAACTAAACCAATCAACTTAGTCCATCAATTGATCAAAATGCATAAAATGAAAGACCTATTTTATGACTAAAATCTGTATCTTGAATTGTATGTTTGTTTTCTTTTTTGGTCTTTTTGAGGCAGGGTCTCACCATGTAGTTCAGAGTGGCCTTGAGCTCATTTTGCAGCCCAGGCTTGTCTTCAAATTGCAAGGATCCTCCTGCCTGAGCCACCAAAGTGCTGGGATTACAGACATGCCCCACCTCACCTGGCTTTATATCTTGAATTGTAATGACTATTGTTAAGAACAAAGAATTGCTTTTTTTTTTTTTTGGTCTTTTTGAGACAGGGTTTTTCTATGCAGTTCAATCAGGTCCTGAAACCACCTTGCAGCCCAGGCTGGCCTTGAACTCACTGCAATCCTCCTGCCTCAGCCTCCCCAGTGCTGGGATTACAGGTGTGTGCCATCATGCCCAGCTAAGGAATTGAATTTTTAAATCCACACCAATCTAAGTACAGATTCCATTCACCATAAGTATATGCCAATCTTTTGGAGTTACAATATAGGGTGATGGGGGGGTACTGGGAATCAAACTCAGGGCCTCCCACTAACAGGCAGGTGCTGTGCCACTGATCTGCATTTCAGGCCCTATATTGGATTTTCTAATCAGAGTACTCAATTCAAGATATTCAGCTGTTTCAGAGGCCAATCTAAGGTAACTGTAAGCCAACTGCAAAAATCAGGAAGCAACAATCTACTCAAGAAAAATATTCCCTTTCAGTGAGATTCTAAAACTAATTTAGCTCTAAAAATTTTTAGAAAGATCACAGAGTTTGGAGAGTATCCCTTAATATTTTTTAAAAAGTCAGATTCAGCTTTTCAACATCAAGCATTTATCTTGATAAAAATCTCATTATAAAGAACCAAATAAGTAAGCCTAGTCATGGAGGTAACAATTCAGTAATATCATGAATGTTGTATCAGAATACATACACACAATCATTCATAAAAAATGTTTTCATGTGGCAAGTTTCTAAATTGTTAAGAGTTTCAGAATTCTTACTTTAAATGTTTTTTGCACGGTGGCCAATTTGGGAAATCTTTTAACTACTAAAGTGATCAGCCTTATTCAACTCAGAAAATGCTCATACAATCATACAATCATTCGTACTTGTACTCATACTCAACTATTCTGAAACTAGCTGAATTTGGAACCTGACCCATTTGGCATGAAAATTTTATCCCAGTACTCCTTTATTGGTACTCTATACAAACAAGTTAGAACTTGCAGGGTGTAAATTACCTCCTGACTGGATACCCTTTATAGCCAAAACTGTACCGGGTTCAAGATAAAACCAAGGATCCAGAGATGGTGCCAATTAGAATTTAAGAGACTTTTATTAGCCAGCTGGTGACTGAAGAGCAGGGAACCACTGTGTGGTCCTGTGTGAAGGGAGAGGTAGATATTTATGGATTACAACCATATCCCCATTGACAATGGTTACAATTAAACATGCATCTATGATGTACTGGTAGCCATCCCCATGGACAATAGTTACAATTAAACCTGTATCTATGACATCTTGGTTGTCATCCCCATTGACAATGGTTGTAATTACACATACATCTATAACATCTTGGTTACCATCCCTGTTGACAATGGTTACAGTTACACATACATCTATAATATCCTGGTTGGCATACCTGCTGGGGCATGGTGCACCGAACAGGCCTGGGAATATGGAACTAGGTTACATTCTCAAGGGGGTGTACAGACAGGGTTCAGTAATTTTTCTATTATATTAGCCTACAACAAAAACAATTTGTCTGGTACTCAATTTTTGATACTCCTGGAACCACTAAAGAAGAGGTCCCACTGTAGTTGACTAGGCAGTAGCTAACTCAATGACTTCCATATTCTTTTTTTTTCTTCCATATTGTTCTAAACAAAAACTTTTTAACTACACCAAATCAAAATTCCAAGCCAATACCATTACTTCTAAAATACAAACATTCAAGTGATGGTCAACACATTGTGAATGTTTCCCAAGTTATACTACAACCTTTCATATGGTAAATGCATTACTGTATGGCAGGCACTAAGATGTTTGTTCCATAATCTTTAATACTAGAAGTCATAATGCTAAATCATGCTTCTGAAATTAAAATTTTAAGAGAAATAAATTCACTTGAAATGCAGCATTTACCAATATACGCTGAGTCCACACAATCTAGATTTTTAAAAAATAGAATGAGGAAATGTCAAAATCTGACAGGAAACTGTGGCAAAGACAGACACTAGTCAACTCCATTCTTAATCACTCTTACCTGTCAGTAGTACAATTTTATTAATTAAAAAAATGGCACTTGCAAATTAATAAACACTTCAGACCATTTTATTGCCCCAACCTTATAGGGTAAATTGTTTCAAAATACCTGAAACATTTTAGGTTCTAGGACACAAACCTCGATTGACAAAAGGTACCCAAATACCATGAGTTATCGAGGGCTGCAGAAGTTACTTAATATCCCTAGAAATGAACCCCGAACTAGAATTTCTGATTAGAAAATTGCCAAGTAGAATCTGAAGAACTAATTTCTAGACAGAAAGACAGCACAGAGATTCAGACTAATTTGTCCCAGTACCCAGGGCACACTTCCTGAAGTCCTTAGTTTGTGTGTGTGAAGTGGACTCAAACCACTCTACTCATCCAACTAGCCTAGCACTGATACATTACCCTTTGGAAGTGAAAGGGCCAGAAGAAGCAGTCACTGTCAACTACCAATTGTTGCTTTTCAACTGCAGCTAGAGGCTAGCTAGCCAAGTACCACGTGAAAAGATGCCACAAGGAAAGCTCTTCATGGAAGAGTCTGGACAGATCACATGCTGCCAGCGGAACCCTATGATCGCACCACTGAACTCAGCGGCATTCTGTTACCATGGAGACTATACATCTAGCCACCCAGCTGAGTCCCTTTCTCAGCAGCCATCACACTGCCCCCATAAATCTTCCCTACAGCCTAGCCCCGGGGTCATGGCCAAAAACAAGGAACAGAGAGGGCAGAGTTTAACAAGGACTCCACCATAGAAGCATAGCAAGCCCCATGACACAGCAGCGCACGCGTGGGCTCGAGACTTCTTGGGATCCATGTGCCTAGTTCTGCGACGTGGACCTTGGGAAGAGTGGTCTTCCCTCAAAGAGTGTATGCTGGTTTCTCCTGAGGTTCTGCCATCAGTAACCCCTCCTGGCAGACATCCTTTATGGCTCCCTATTTCCACCCTTGCCAGAGGAAGCAGGCAATCACCCCCAGGTTTCAACAAGAAAGGTCAAAATCTTCCCAGGGAGACACCACTAACTACAGTACTTCTCTCTCACCTCAGTCTGAAATAATCTTAACTTCTCTATACTCTCTTCATGGCAGATTTCTCAATTTGTTACTGATGCTCCAGAGAAACTTACTGATGTCCCAGACTCGCCTTCCCAAAGCAAAGATCTTCACAATTCACAGAAACAGGAAGCCACACAAGAAGAAAACTAGCCAATGGTGGCTCCAAAAGAGAAAGAAAAAATACCACTTGCTCTTCCCACCTGCCTCCCTGCCCCCATTCCTGCACTTAAAAATCACAGTTCCTTTGTTTACAAAGTTCCCACTTCTGTACAATGCATTTCCTCACCCTCATCAAACTGGTGGTTATGCTTCAATTTGACCAGAAACAAGCTAAAAAATTCTACATTCAGGCCAGGATCAAGAAAACCACCAACAATAAATGCTGGAAAGGATGTGGGGAAAAAGGAACGCTTCTCCACTGTTGGTTGGAGTGTAGACTGGTGCAACCACTGTGAAAATCAGTCTGGAGGTTCCTCAAAAAGCTAGGATTGGAAGTCCCATTTGACCCAGCTATTCCACTTCTGGGCATATTCCCAGAAGAAGTGAAATCATCAAACCACAGTGATATATGTGCACCCATGTTTATAGCAACACAATTTGTAATAGCCAAATCTTGGAAACAACCCAAATGCCCATCAATTGAGGAATGGATAAAAAAGATGTGGTACTTTTATACAATGAAGTACTATTCAGCTATAAAGAATGATCACATTGAGGCTTTCATAGGTAAATGGATGTGACTTGATACCATATTCATAAGTGAAATAAACCAAACTCACGTGTAAACACCACATCGTCTACCTAGTGTAAGAAACTGAAAGACTCAATAAGATACAAAATTCCTGATAAATATGGGGGAAAGGTTTTGAAGTCCAATGGTGCTTTTATTCTTTGATTTGATTGGTTTAAGTCTCTTTTCTGCTATTTGATTGCAATATGTGAGAGGATAGGAGTGGCTCTTTTGAAGAAAGTGGGGAACATTGGGGTGGCCATTGTTGATTTCTTGTTGTCTGATTTGAGGGCCTGTAGTGCTTTCACTCTTTTGCTTTATCTGGTTTTATATTATTTTGTTTTGTTTGAGTTTGTTGTCTGTGAATGTATGAACAACCATTTCAAAGGAAACAAGAGACACTAGGATAACCATTGTTAATCTCCTGTTGTTATGTTTTGAAGACCTGTATTGCTTACAGTGTTCTGTTCTGAAATGCTATGTTGTGTTTGACTCTATTCTGTTT
>RJWT010040035.1:0-12563 GCA_004365215.1 Cuniculus paca
GCATGGTGGTGCACGCCTGTAATCCCAACACTCAGAAGGCTGAGGCAGGAGGATCTTCAAAAGTTTGAGACCAGTGTGGGCTACAAAGTGAGCTCAAGGCCAGTCTGAACAGCATAGTGAGACCCTGTCTCAAAAAGACAAGGGCTAGGGATTTAGGTCAGTGGCATAAGAGCCTGCCTGGCAAGTGTGAAGTCGTGAGTCCAATTCCTGGTACCAAGATAAATAAATAAATAAGCCAAGCTATTTAGTCAAATTGCCCTCAGGAAAGTTTGTGCCAGTGTACATTTCCACCAGCAGTGTCCATTTCCCCACAACTATTTATGTTTCCTTTAAGTGTAGATTTTGTTGTTTTTAAACAACTGGCGCCTCATCTTAATTTTTATTTTTATTTACTGGTAATGCTAAGCATTTTTATTAAGTTTTGACTTTTTACCTCACCTTCTAAGAATATATCCCTGTGCCTTATATGCTCTTTGCCCACTTTTCTTGGGGAAATTTGTCTGTAAGAATTTTTTATATGTGAAGAAAATAATCCCCTGTGCATGTAATTTACCTAAATTTGTAGTTCGACTTTTGATTCTATTTGTGGCAATTTTAGTTTTTGGGTTTTTTTGTTTGTTTGTTTGTTTGATTTTTTTTTTTTTTGGAGACAGGGTCTCACTAGGTAATTAAGGATGTCCTTGAGCTCACTATGTAGTCCAAGCTGGCCTCAAACTCACAGTGATCCTCCTTCCTCTGCTTCCCAAGTGCTGGGATTACAGGGGTATGCCACCATGCTTGGCTTTGTGACAATTTCAAAATTAAGTTTTGTTTTTTTGTTTTTTGGGGGTTTTTTTTGGTACTTGAGATTAAACTCACACCCTCGCACTTGCCAGGCAAGTGCTTGTACTGCTGAGCTAAACCTCCGGCCCAAGTTTTTCTTTCTATATATAGGATAAAATGTAACATATGGATAACAACTAAGGAGTTCATATCTTTATTACATAATGATCAACGTAGTTAATTAAGGCTCTTTTATCATTATTAATCCCTTTGGCCTAAACTGAACATTCCATGCATATTCAATGACTACTCTGAACATAGAATATCTAGTAAATAAACAGATATGGTTTAATTATGGATGGTTTGACATTGACTGCATACCCTGTCATCTCTTTTACTTATTTAAAATTTCAATTTGACCCTAAAAGCAAGCAAAATGTAGGCAGTTGTGGTAGTTCACACCTGTAATTCCAGTGCTTTAGGAAACTGAGAGAAAAGAATCACAAGTTCAAGCCCACCCTAGGCCACTAGCAAGATGCTATCCCCACATTTTAAAGGGCTACAGAGTTAGGTGGGGTGGCTCATGCCTGTAATCCCAGCACTTGGGAGGCTGAGGCAGGAGGATTGCCATGCATTCAAGGCCACCTGGACTACAAAGTAAGTTTAAGGCCTCAAAACACTGCCAAAAACAAAAACAAAACAAAAAGGCCTGGAGTTTTTTTTTCCTATCAAAATATTTACAAATAGTAGGATTTATGTCCTTTTCAAGCATCATCAGCATCTGTAGATTTGTAAGTATTTTGCCAAGAAAAGAAGGACTTTCCACTGGGAAGAGTGAAAGAGCAAGAAAACAGAATTTCCAGCCTATCTGTTATATTCAGATCTTCCCAGAAATTCACGCTCCAGCTCTACTATTTGTCATTACCCTGTTTTTCCTTTCCCTACATTAATCTCAAGCCCTAAACTTTAAAATCCTCAGCCTACGTGAGTTCCCTTCCAACTCACACCCGGTTTCTAGATTCCTTCTTTTTTTGCTTCTCTTCATGGGATTCTATCAAACACCAAAATTAGCAATTAGAATGAATCTACCTAAAAGCTGGAGGATGGTTTTATTTGTGCAAAGCAGCTTATAAAAAGTATTTTAAAACTAATTGTAGTGTCCATAATCCTGCACAGGCCCTTAGCTATATTTGAACAGAACCACCTTTTATCATACAGTGGAATAAATTGTAAAAGTACTGCCCATTATGATATATTGCAATCGTCTATTCATTCTAAAACTACCTTGATGTTATGGGGGGGGGAAAGACCTTTTTCTTTCTTTCTTTTGAGACAGGGTCCCATTTGGTAGTTCAGACTCACCCTGAACTCTCTATGTAGTCCAGGCTGACCTCCAACTTGTGGCAATTCTCCTGCCTCAGTTTCCCAAGTGCTGTTTTTTGTTTGTTTGTGTCTTTGTTTGTTTTGTCTTTTAGAGACAAGGTCTTACTTTGTAGTTCAGGCTGGTCCTGAACTCACTGTATAGCCCAGGCTGGTCACGAATTCATAGCAATCCTCCTGCCGTGGCCTCCTGAGTGCTAGGATTTCAGGTGTGACTATGCCCAGCAAAAATACCTTTCTTCAAGTTGAGAAGTCTAGAACCCTACAGTCCTTCTTTAAATATGAATATATCTTATTTTTATCTTTTCTAAGTTGTGCAGCAACATAAAAAATTCTTAAAATAGGACTAAAGGTTACATAAAGTGAAAATTATGGCATACCAGTATTCCTTTAAAATGAAATCTAAATGTGCAAATGTTCAAGGTCTGTTATGGCTTGTGTCTAGATTTCCCCTCAAACCCTCATGCAGTCATAGATAAGGTTTTTTCAGAGGTGGCAAGATCTAGAGTGACATTGGGACTGATTTATGGTGCAATGCTAGGATCAAGGGCACTAGAATTAAAGGTGTGAGTGCTACCTGTCTGCTATGGATTAAAAACTGGTGGTCAATTTAACACCAGCTGAATTAAATCAGCATGGTGCTGAGTGTAGATGGCCCACCTGAGGAAAGTTGTCAGCATGAAAGGAGATGTAGAGAGGAAAAGCGGGGCATTGTGGGTTCTCCTAAGTGTTGTTATTTGAAGCTGTTGGTTATCCTGGAGGAGCTTGTCCTGGCTGGTTTCCCCAAAATGAATCTGGCTGTTATCATGGGAGGAGCTCAGAACCTTGTCGCTGAGAGTGGCTGTGGTTCACTTTGGGGAGCTTTGGTCCTTACGTTGAGCATCACTTCCTGGCTCCGGAGAGGAAGATGTATGCTATTTAACCTCCAGGAGAAGCTTGTCATGCTGGCTTCCTGATATGTACTCGACTATTCTCATCCTTGGAGGAGCTCAGGACCTCATTGTCCCTGAGGATGGCTGTGGTACTTTTCAGGGGAGCCCTGGTCCTTACTTTGAGCATTGCTTCTTGGCTTCAGTGCAGAACCCTCAACCTACAGGCACAGATCCTTCGCCGCATTGGCATAGACTTTCTAGCTTCCACTGCTGACCTTTGGGCCTTCCCAGCACAGATTCGTAAAACAGACTTGCATGAGTCATTGTCATGGGCTCTAGGCCTCCAGCTGGACTTGTAGGAGGCATTGTTATGGGCTCTAGGTCTTCAACTGGACTCACGCAGGACATTGCTGTGGGATCCAGGCCCTTGGCTGGATTTTCTACGTCTTTAGTGTTGTGGACAGATTTTCTGCACTTTCTTGTATTTAACTCTGGATGACTATCATAAAATAGTATAAATTCTGTGTCCTGTATGTAATTGTTCTCCTTGCACCCCCAACTACAATACTGTCCTAAGTGGCCTGTATAAAACATAAGCAATAAAAAGCACTGTGATATTCCCTTACTTGTTTTGCTACCTGTTTCTCTTCTACGATGCCTGTCTGCCATGCCACCCTGCCTTGGAGCCAGCTGATTATGGACTAAAACCTCTACAAAATGTGAACTAAATAAACTTCTTCTTCTTTAACTTTGGGTGTCAGGTATTTTGTCTCAGCAAGAGCAAAGTAACTAAGATAAGACCTAATTAATAGTGGATAGTTTCAGTGTACAATAAAACGTCATTAATCTGAACACCAGAGATGTTGCATTATGGTCTCCTGTGTTTAACAGATGTTTTGAAAAAAAGA
The DNA here is from genome assembly GCA_004365215.1 of Cuniculus paca. NCBI lineage: Eukaryota > Metazoa > Chordata > Mammalia > Rodentia > Cuniculidae > Cuniculus > Cuniculus paca. The sequence goes on from RJWT010040035.1 coordinate 3,923, forward strand.
TTAAGGTTCAGAGGCCTAATGCAAAGAGATCTGATTGCTCAAAGAATTAAAATCCTTATAGGGTTGAGACCATGAAGTCTCAGATGATGCAAAGTAAGCAGTGATGGAAACAGGCATCTTCTTGTAACAGAATAACACAGGCACTGGTCAGGCAGGGTCTACAGAATGTTTGTATAGTGGTGGAAGGGAGGATTAAGTACTATAAACACTGAATTCAAGAACTTTGAAGCCAAACTAAGTGCACTGGAACCTAGATACATGGAGGGATATGAGCCTGGCTGGTTAGTAGGGAGAATCACAGGCATGTTTGGAAGGGCATGGGAATGAGTAGTTTGCACAAGCACAGTTTTAAGGACTTTGAAGCCTCTCCCATGTATATTTTTAAGCCATCTCAGATGACTAGAAATAATTTTATGAGTCTAAGAATAGAGATTAAGTTCTGGGACTGTAAAATTAATATAGGTTTGTGTGATTCTAAAACTCAAGCTTTCCACCACTATGTCATACTGTGGTTTGGTGCATAACTCTGTGTGTGTGTGTATGTGTGTGTGTGTGTGTGTATCTGTACATGTATTATGTTCTTCATTTTGAAATGAAGTAAGATCGTTGTGTTTGTTACTGTTTCTCTCATCAAGTATGGTATTCTTGTGATACATTTGGCTTTGAGGTTCTGGAAACAATGGTCCAAATCCTAAGATCAAGCCTTTACCTACATCCAAGCTTAAGGCCATATTTAAATATAAACCAATTCTTCCCATCAAGAACAGTCCCAGAGCACCCATCACGCAAAAGCTACAGTGGTTGGAGCCATTCGTCTGTCAGAACCTAGAAGCGGAGACAAGGAGAAAGACAATGGTTCAATTTCATGAATTTTTAAAAAAACAGCCAAGTCGTGAAGACATTTGAAGAATTCATGACCACAAACTCAACAACACTTTCTCATTTGGAATGTTTTGGGATATAATAGAAATAGCAGAAATACAAGCTTCTTTATTGTTTCCTAAACCAGTGTTCCTATTCATTATTTAATACTACATAACAGTAAAAAGTTTTAAGTTGCAATTTTGTTTACACAGTAAATAAATATATCTCCAAGATACATAGGAAGTAAACATGTGCAGTACGAGAGTGGATTTTTAAAGTACCCTTTTTGTTTAAGCCACAACTATGCTTATAGTTCTATTGCTTGAACGTGTCATCCTCCACAATAGCATTTTATTATTCTATTTCATAGTTGGAGTTTACAATCATATAAAATAAAGGATTCGAGTGATATTCTGAGAAAGTAAGTTATTTAAATGAAAATTTGAGGAGGGAACTAGTTTGAAAAATTAATTTTTGTGTTGAACACCAGTAATCCCACCTGCTTGGGAGGCTGAGGCAAGAGGATCATGAGTTTGAATCCAGACTAGGAAATTTAGTGAGATGTGTTTCAAAATAAAAAATAAAATAAAAAGGACTGGAGATGTCATACAGTAGTAGAGTTCTTGCCTAGCTTGTACAATCTGAGTTCAATCTCCAGTACTATGAGGAAGAAAAAGTAGAAGTTTTATTTCTCAAATTTCCACCTCACAAGCTGAACTTTACTCTTTTAATGTGATCTATAAAGCATATTATAGAGACTGGAGCAATAAGCAGTTAATAAATTCAAGAGTTCAAAAGAGGAAACAAAGAAATACATGTTTTGGTTACTTTGCTCTCATTGTTGAGACAAAACACCTGACACCCAATATGAAGGAAGGAAAGGTTTATTTCTTACAGTTCTTGGGGGTTTCAGTCCATTTCCAGCTGGCTCCAAGGCAGGATGGCCTGGCTGAGGGGGCAGCTGTTCAAGCAGCAAGAGTAAACAGGGCAAAAAGGGGAAAGACATACCTTCTTCCCTCCCTTATATTGTATGCCGGCTCCGCCCCTGGGCGGGTGCAGCACTCACACCACTAATCCCAGCACTAGACAACAAATCAATCACAAACACTAGATTTAGCCACCTCCATGACTGCAAGAGGCTTGGGGGGCCATCCAGACACAAACCATAACAATCCACAAAGAAAGAAAAAATTTTTTACAGGCCTTGGTGCAGATCTCTTCTCCAGAATGCTATGAAGAGCCTTTTGGAAGAAAATAGGAAAGTATATTAAAGGTTGAAGACTTAAAAAAAAAGAAATTATTTAGTTATTATTTATTATTAATAAAAATAATCACTGAATGCAGAAAAAGACCTAAGTGATTTTTGAAATGTGAGACATTTTATTACTTTCCCTGCATCATTGAAAATGGAGCCAGGTGGTGGCACATGCCTGTAATCCTAGCACTCCGGCAGCTGAGGCATGAGGATCTCCACAAGTTTGAGGCAAGCCTAGGCTACATAGTGAATTAAAGAACAGTTTGAGTTACATAGTGAGATCCTGTCTCAAGAAAAAGAAAGAAAGAAAATGCAGAAAATGGAAATATCTTTCAAACATAGCCAACTAAAAGGAAATATTCTCCTTTCTTAAAAGTATTATTTTTCACAAGATATGTCAGCCTGAGAAATAGATGCAACCTTGAGACCATAATGTTAAATGAAATAAATCAGACACACAAGCTTAAATATCTCAGTTACTCTTGCATGAGAAACCCAAACCCAAATTATAAATAAGGAACAAAATAAAAGATAGATAATAAGAAGTAAGGAGCTAGATGCTTCTCAGCAGGGGGCATCAAGAAGAGATGGAGGAAAGGGAGAGGGTAAGAAGGGACAAAAGGATAAAAAAAATTGGGATATGTTACACACATGTATCAACTCCACACTAGGAATGTAAACTTGCACAAAAAATGTACTGAAAATTTGTACAAAAGAAAAAAAAAAAAAGGAAGGGGCCAAGGGATGGGTGGAGGGGGTAAGGAAGGGATAGAAGGGAAAGTGGATGAAAAAAGGAATTGGGATGTGTTATATACATGTACCAGCTCCACACAAGGAATGCAAACATGTACTGCGCACATGTAAAATAAACTAAACTGTTTAAAATTATATTACATAATGGGTACTATATACATTATATATGTATGTATTATCTTGGTCTAATAATCATTCAAAATGTCTGTTCAGGGGCTGAAGCTGTAATGCTGTGGTGCAGTGCTTGCCTGGCTCTGGGTTTGCAAGAAAAAATTCATAGTTTATTTCAGACATTTCATTCAGGTATGAGGTACAGACAGGGTTCAGTAATTTTCTGTTATGTTGGCCTACGACAGACCAAAGCTCCCCCAAAGTGAACTACAGCCACTCTCAGTGACAAGGTTCCGAGCTCCTCCCATGATAATGACCAAATTCATTTTGGGGAAGCTAGTCATGACAAGCTCCTCCAGGAGAGCCAACAATGTCCCACTCTTCTTCTCCAGGTCTCCTTTTATGCTGACAACTTTCCTCAGGTGGGCCATCTACACTCAGCACAATGCTGAGTTAATTCAGCTGGTCTTAAATTGACCACCAGTTCTTAATCCACAGCAATACATATTTTGAAATGGCCTAGAGTTTCCAAAACAGACATTTTGTGCCTATGGTCCTATGACTACTGTTTGTGGGTTAACTAGAGCACCATATAGATACCCTTCTTATATTCATACAATCAGAACAACAGAGCTGGAGGATGACAGATGTGTAATTAAGGAAGAGTGATGAATTAATCTGGATATAAAAAACTGAACTCAGTACACTTAGCTTATTTCATTATTCCAAAATGTCTGAAGCATGAGTTAATACAGGATAAAACCAAGGAAGGACAGACGTCCTTAGAATTGTTTGCAGAGGTTGGGTGAAAAACACTCCTAAGCATTTTCAAATTCTGATTTACTATTTTAAAAACCATTCTTTAAATCTGATTTCTCCTCTCTAGCCTTTTCAAATATATTTAAATTAAGATGAGTAATTAGTTAATGAGATTTATAAAATGAAAGAAGATCCTGATGGAAGGATTTCTTGATGAAGTAGTCAACTCATTTTTTAATAGTTGCTGTTTATTTAGCACTTATTATATGCCACACACTATGTATACTTCTTTTTTTTTGAGACAGGGTCTCACTATGTAGTTCAGGCTGGTGTTGAATTCACTATGTCAAACTCACAGTAGTCCTCCTGCTTCTGCCTTCCAAGTGCTGGGATTACAGAGATACACCACCATGCCTGACACATGTACACATTTTACATGAATTGCTTCATTTTTTCTACTTCTTTAAATCTGTATTTTAAAAATTATATTAGTACATTTCTGCAGTACAAAATGATTACATTTATAATGAGGGTTGGTACATGTACATAACACATCTTGTTTTCATCCTTTAACCCTCCTCTTTCTCCCTGTCCCTTCCATCCCTTGGTTTCCTTCTCATTTGGAAAACCTCTACTTCACTTTTTTCCCATTCTTTTTTTTCATCCTCTTACCTTCTCCTTCCTCCCTCTCCCTACATCTCTTGTTCTCCTTCTCATTTGAAAAATATTTCTATTATCTTTCTTTTATTTTGCTCTTTATAATTTGGGTTTCTCACATTAAAGATTATGCAATATTTAAATTGTGTGTCTGCTTATTTCACTTAATATTATGTTCTCAAATTTCATCTATTTACTTATGAATGACTCAAGTTTATCCTTCTTTATGGCAGACTAGTACTCTTTTGTGTAGAAACACCACATTTTCTTTATATATTGATCTGTTGATGGGCATGTAGACCATTTTCAAGATTTAGTTATTATGAGTTGTGCTGCTATAAATATGGGTATGTATATATCAGTGTAATGTGATGTCTTTAATTGTTTCAGGAAGAGACCTAGAAGGGTCAAACAGAATTTCTAGTGCTAGTTTTTTGAGGAATCTCTGTGCTGATTTCCATCGTTACTATATTAGTTCATGTTCTGACTAACAATGTAGAAGGGCTCCCTTCCTCCAGGCCTCACCATTTGTTATTATTTGATTTCTTGGTGATGGCCATTCTTTCTGGTGTAAATGGAATCTTGGTGTTGTTTTAAAAGCTTCTGCACAGCAAAGGAAACATTCAACTGAGTGAAGAGACCACTTATAGAATGGGAAAAAATTTTAGCCAGCTATTTCTTGGACAGAGGACTAACACCTAGAATATATAAAGAACTTTAAAAAATTAGATTCCTCAAATATAAAAGAATCAATAGAAAATGGGCAACTGAAATGAATAGATACTTCTCAGAAGAAGCATAAATGGCCAATAAATACATGAAAAATGTTCAACATTGCTAGCCATTAGAGAAATGCAAGTCAACATATTTTAAAAATCAAATAATGTTTTACTAATAAGGAAATTGGTGAATCAGATCTAGGCCTTTTAGTTTTATCCTGTACTTGGCTCTGCATTTTTTTCAGTTCTTCCTAGGGAAAATACTATAAACCTTGCCCCTTCCATTGTCTCTACCATGCAGACAGAAAGATCACAACAAATTTTGACGTCCCAATACTTTAAGAAGATATAAATATTGTTAATAAGAACCTTGAATTCCAAATGACTTTTAGAAAGACTGCAAATTGGAAACATGCCTTTCAAGATCACAGTTCCTGTCTTGGATGCATTTTTTTTTTTCATCTCTAAAATGGAGGAAGTAGACTAGATGAAAACTAAGCCTCACTCCCTCTTGGTTCTAAAGGACTATGCTTTTATTCTTTTCAACAGACCTTGTGAAACCTGCCACGGCGAAAACCAGGGAGTTCCAATTGTAGCCCCTGGGAGGAACACAGAGGGTCTTACTTCCTTGAGTGCAGCATCCATTTTAAGGTTCGCTTTGAGCACCTCATTGTGGTCTGCTTGCCGCAGAACATAGGAACTGCCACTCAAATTTCCAACCCAAACCACAGGAATCAATGTGAGAGACAATCAGGCTTTCTTACTCAAGATATGCATGTTAAAATGCATTTCAAGAAAAAAAGTAGGATGTTAATATGAAAAAATTTCCCTGAATAAAATGATTTTTATTTTTCTAATAAAAAAATTTTAAAAGGGAATGGTAAACTCTTTATGAAAAGATCATAAAATATTATTTAAACACATATTACTTATTTATATTCCTGGGAATAAGACAAAACCTCCAAAGACAGCTGCAAAGAAACCTTTTGCAATTTCAAAAGATTCCTACTTCTGTCCTGGAATAACTAAAAGAATATTTCTGGGGCATTTTTTTAAAGGAAGGAATCCACTAGTGCATTAGACTCTAATGTCGCAAGAGATTTTTTTGGCCTGGAAATAATTTACAATGCCAAGGCTGATGCATAAATAGGGATACATGGGAGAGAACATGGTTTGAAAATATTTTTAAATAAAAATGTCTTTTATTTTACTTTATTTATTTTTTTTAATTTTTTGTCTTTCTGAGGGTCTCATTATGCAGTTCAGGCGGGCCTTGGGCTCACTTTACAGCCCAGACTGGTCTTGAACTTGCAACAATCCTCCTGCCTCGGCTTTCCGAGTGCTGGGATTACAGCAGTGTGCCACCACGCCTGACCTCAAAAATGTCTTTTTTAGTACTGAGAAATGAACCAAGCATCATCAAATTGAGATAGCTCCCTCGTCCTTTTAAATTTTTATTTTGAAACAGAGTCTCATTAAGTTGCTTAGCTACTTTTCTCATTGCTGAGACAAAACACCTGACACCCAAGTTAAAGGGTGAAAGTTTTATTTGGCTCATAGTTTGTAGAGATTTCAATCCATAATTGACTGGCTTCAAGGCAGTGTAGCACATGGCAGAGGGGCAACTGTTCATGGCAGTAGAAGACAGCAAAAGCAACGAGCAAGAGCAAGAGCACCATCTTTCTGTCCCTTATCCACTCTACCAGGATTAGGGCGTGCCAATCTAATCAGGGGACTGATCCAGCAATCACCCACCCTTAATCCCAGCACCCTTAATGCCAACATTACATTATAAATCAATCACACACTCTAGATACAGCCTCCTCCGAAAAAAATCCTGAAAATCACATGAGGCTTTGGGGGGACATCTACACACAAACCATAACAGCTGGTCTTGAACTTGTGATCCTCTTGCCTCAGCCTCTCCAAGTGTTGAGATTGCAGGTTTATGCCACCATGCCTGACTAAAATCTTCTAAACGATCAAACACAAAAAGTGAACTAATTCAATTTCATGTGATCATTGAAGGTATTTAAAGGATTTGTTGTCTTAAGAATGAGCAATTTTCTAAATTTTTCATACTCAAAGTACTTAATTATTCCACATTTATTTTACCTGCATTAAATTATTGTGTGATGATTATTTTCCTGAAGATTCCATCAACAACACACGACAATAAAGGTATATAGCATGAACCCCTCATGTTGTACATTACACTTGATCTGATACTATCAAAAATAAATTAAATCACAACCTAACAATCTGGAATCTAACTTCTCTGGGATGGAATTAGATGCATTTTAATTTAAAGTGATCGATTACCAATATAAAAAAAACTTCTTGGTTACCAGCAGTCAAAGTTGTAACTAGGACACAGTGATAAAAAGTATCACCAGCATTAAAACACAGACTTCAGTGTTAAATCACCCACATTCTGCCTACTGTCCCCATCCTCCTCCTGAACTACACCCCCATGTGTCTTTTGCATGCAGAACTCTCTTTAAAGCTAGTGAGAGTTTCATGCGTGGGAAATCAAAGCTACCTTATACAAAAGCATATGGTTAGAGGTCCAGAGGATGCTGAAAAATACTATATACTTGTAGCCTCCCTATGGGGAATTCATCTAACAATGAGACCCTTGAATTTTGCATTGCTTGTGCCTACGCTGTTTAAATTGGTAGCTTCAATTCTATCACACCGAGGTTTGTTTTCACATTTAGTTCCCTTGGATTTTTTTAAAACCTACTTTGAGAAAAAAAAAAAAAAGGAGCAAAATAAGGAAAGAAGGCAGGGGGTGGGGAAAGAATAAATTATTATGCAGTTCTCAACCTCCACAGGGAAACAGCAGTACAAACCCACAGATTCAGAATTGTCAAGCAATGGGGCTGTTTGTTTACAAGTCACAGATTCAATTATGTAACTAGATAAGTTCATAAAATCTAGTGAATATATGGGGGGAGTAGGAAAACCTATACTTTTGAATTAGTCAAGAGAATCTCTCAAAAGGTTCATAAAGGAATTCTGTTTATTTTTAATTGCCGTATGAATTTAATTTTTTAAAATTCATTGCACCAAAACATAGTATTTCCATGTAGGTAATGACTTCTCATTCTTTATCATTTGTACTAGATACCTTATAATGCTTTTTCACCACAGAAATTGTTAAACCATCAGCATACACTTACAAGGGAAATTGAAATAGCTTTTAATCTGCCAGCTAGGTAGAACTCCTGTCTGATTTAGCAGGGAAAATGTATTATATGACCAGTGCATCAGTTCTAATTCTTTTTCACTTTTCACCTGACAACTTCTTTTTTTATTGGTGGTTTTTTTTTTTTTTTGGTTTTTGGATCCTACACCGTTTATAAAATTAAAACTTCTAAGATATGTCCATATAAATAAAAAATTTGTGAAATGATGTAAAAATTTCAATTCAAAGGAAAAAAGTTAAAAATCAACTAGTAAACCATTAGACTATAGTAAATTTCATACATAGTTACTCTTAACAAAGCTCTCAAGTAAG
>RJWT010040036.1:0-12563 GCA_004365215.1 Cuniculus paca
CAGTCACCTCCCCAAAGCCCTGCCTGTGAGTGCATGAGGCCTTTGGGGGACACTCTTGATCAAAGCTACCCAGCCTCATTTTAAGGATAAAGAGACTCTAGTCACTCCCCATTGAGTCTAAATTTTCTCTGCAGAGGCAGTTAGGCACCCTAGAGAGTATACTGCTTCTGCTTTGCACCCCCCATGTCCCAAAGTAGCCCTAAGTAAAATCCAATTTTAAGGACTTTGTAGTTTTGCTTGGGGACCTGGCATTGAAATTTCTCAGACTGGTACCCACACTTGCCCAAACTAGAAGGATATGCTGATTGAATTCAGAATATTCTATTGAAACAGTGGTTCTCAGTCATTTTTTATTATTGTTTGGTTTTGGGGGTTTTGGTTTGGTTTGGTTTAGGTTTGTGGGGGCTTCTTTTTGTTTGTTTGTTTGTTTCTTTTTTGGTTGGTTGGTTGTTTTGTCTCAAGACCCTTTTATATTCTTTCAAAATGCTAGAGCCAGGCATGGTGAAGTATACCTATAGTCCTTCCACTCTGGGAGGCTGAGGGAAGAGGATTACATATTCGAGCCCAGGCTGGACAATTTAGCTATTTAGCAAGACCCTGTCTCAAAATTTAAAAAAATACAAAAGGAACTAGGGATGTAGCTCAGTGTGAAGGCCCTGAGTTCAATCCCCTATACCAATGGGGGCGTGGGGGAGGGCGAAAGCATCACTTTGTAAAACATTGAGAAGGATGAATTCAAGGTAATGCCTGTGATGCCATTCGTATTTGTACTGTGATATGCTCCTGAAGAGAAAACAAGACTTGTAGGCAGTATGTCAGCAACTGTGCATAAGTGTCTGACTTGTGAATGTCATGAAGTTTTCATCTAAGACCTTGTGCTCTAATACCATAGTTGTCAAAGTGTAGTGTCACATCCTTGGGATCCCAAAGGCTCTTTCAGAATACACAAGTCCTCCCTATTCCCACCACATTTCTGTGTGAAGTCAGGTTTTCTTCCTGTACTTGAACCTAAGCAGTGTATCACAGTGGACTGAAAGCAGAAGCAAATAAGAGAACCTCATTATGTTTTATTAAGCCAAGACACATGAAAGAAATTTGCAAAAATGTCAGGTAAACATGACAATCTACTTTTTTCTTAGAAAAATTCTAGGGTTTTTCCTCATAAAATGTTATTACTATGAACATGTAGTGCATGCGTTATAATTTTAAAGTAAATACTTAAAATTTTTCTCATCCGTAATTTCAAATATGGTATTAATAGATATTAGTGGCCAGCCTCACTCTGTTCCTATTCTCCCTGTGGCTCCCCAGCCTCTGATAACCACTACTGTCTACTTCTGTGAGTGCTTTTTAAAAGGGTACTTCCCAAGCATATACACTCAAATAAATGGCTGCTGACCCTTTAAAAGTAGTCTTATGTGACTTTAATATTCATTAGGTTATTTATTTAACTGCACTCTGACCTGTTTGAATTGAATAGTCCTGGGAACAAAGATGGGAATTTTGGGACTGAAGACATTATTCAAATAAGGGCCAGGCATAGTGGCACGTGCCTATAATTCCAGTACTCTGGGAGGCTGAGGCAGGAGGATTGCAAGTTGGAACCCAGTCTGGGCAATTTAGCACTTTAGCAACACTCTGTCTTAGAATTTAAAAATACAAAAAGGACTGAAGATGTAACTCAGTGAAAAGGCCCTGGGTTCAATCCCTAGTGTCACCAGAAAAAGAGAGAAAGGAAGAGAAGAAAATAAGATTTTCCTGCATGTCAATTTGAGACCATACTCGTAAGTGAAATAAATCAGACATGCATATGTAAACATTGTATTGTATCACTAGTGTGAGAAGCTGAAAGAAACAATGTATATATGGTTCATGTATGGAGATATATGTATATTTACATACATATATAGTATATATGTATAATTTATATGTGTATATTTATAAAAGATAGGATAGCTATATTAGTGATTTCTCTGAGCTCATTGAAGAGAAAGGTTGGTGCTAGTATTGTTTGGACAATTAAATGCAGAAGTCTTATACTCTGAGTAACTGATTTCAAGATAACAATACGCAATGCATATAGCACTGTTACCCCCTAATTATCGTGTTTTGAAATTATTTTTCTCTTTAATATAAAACTAAATTTAAAAAAAAGATTTTCCTGCATCACGTGGGGACACAGGTGTTGATACCCTCAGATGTAGAGATCAAGTCTGGCTTTTGAGGCTTCTTGGACATATTGCATTCAAAGATAATGATAAAGATGTTGTCTTTCTATTATTTCTTTTTCTGATCTCCTGCTTCCCCTTCTTTAGGTTTTCACTGGAATTTTCACAGCAGAAATGTTCCTGAAGCTAATAGCCATGGATCCTTACTATTATTTCCAAGAGGGCTGGAACATTTTTGATGGATTTATTGTCTCCCTCAGTTTAATGGAACTGAGTCTAGCAGATGTGGAGGGGCTCTCGGTGCTGCGATCTTTCCGATTGGTATTCCATTCTTTTCAGTTTCTTTTAACATTTCCTGCCAATGCAACAACTCAGAAGTCTTGTTTGACCTGATGGTGTAGAGAAGACCTTAAGTATTCTACTTCCAATTCCAGTCGGATTTTTTGTTGACTATTTGCCTAAAATTATGAAAACCTTCCTCTTAAATGTATAACAGAGAAATTAGCTTTTAAAATCAGTGTTTGCTGGGCACGGTGGCTCACGCCTGTAATCCCAGCACTCCTGAGGCTGAGGCAGGAGGATTGTTACAAGTTCCAGACCAGCCTGAGCTACAAAGGGAGCTCAAGGCTAGCCTGAACTGCATAGCGAGACCCTGTCTCAAAAAGACAATCAATCAATCAGTCAGTCAATCAATAAATAAATAAAATCAGTGTTCAAAAAGAAAATTTTAGTAAGTTTCTCAGAATATAATGCTCAACTTAAAAAATGAAGTGTTCCCAAATCCTTTCTGAGGCCTAATTTGGCTTGCTAGTGGCCTGTTTATCTGAACATCCTCCTGAAGCAGGAAGAATTGCTGTGTTTAAAAATGACTTTCATCATTTCTTCTTTTGCACTGACCCTTTCCAGAAATTGAGAGTAAATTAATGATTTTTAATTATATTGAAATTAGTTGTTGAACAGTAGCTTTATTTTCTGCATTATTAGCTAAGAATTTTTTTGCTAAGGTGTTTGAAGAAGCTAATGTTTAAATTACTACAATGACTTTAGAAGCATAGTAATGAAGTTCCCAAAAGAATTTCGCATAAGTATCAGCAGAAGTGATGTCCAGAGTGAGACTCTGGAGAAGCTGGATTACCATGGGGTAATCTTACTCAGAGCCCACTGGGGCCTCCCTGGCATCCATCTGGCTTAGATTTTTTTTTCTTGTAGCTAGGAAAATACCTAAACACTTGCAACTGAAAAGACTTGAGGCATTGTCATCAGTATTTCAGCAGATCAAAGAAAGAGAATTGGAACAGAGTAGAACTATTTGTAAAACAGAGGTGTTGCTCAGTTCAAGTCACAAATAACATCTATCAAGTTTGTGAAACCTCTGCTTACGCTGTTTGGTTAGGATCTAACCCATAATTGACATTTTAAGAATAGTTCTTACTATCTTGGTTACAAGAAAAATAAAAAATAAGAGAAATAAAAGCCTTAAAACTAATATTGTGAATAAATTTGAAACCAGGCAGAGAAAAACAACTATATCCATATGGCAATATGTGGTAAATCTTGAACTCTCAGATAAAAGACAAGTTTTCAATTGGAAACAAATGTTCAAATCAATGCCATTACCTTGTAGCAAAAATCTCATTATGTTACATGTCAGTTGTTTGTTTACTTATAACATCTGACAGTGATATTATTATTGTCATTCAATCATTGGCCAAACCAGTATAGGCTTTATTCATTATAATTTTCAGATTGTTTTCCAAGACCTTGTAATCCTTCATTACAGAACGTTTAAATTTTTGATTGACAGGTACCAAAAGGTCTGTCTTCTGCATTAATAACAGAGTAGGCCACTTTCATAAGGTATTTAATACATATGGAATGTCCCCTGTTATACTTTTCCTCCAAGTTGTTCTAAATGTACCCAAAGTTTCCCATCAGCCACAGATTACTGTATTTATTGGCAAGTAAAAGGATGATATTTAGAATTTTTAAATACATGCTTTTTTAAGGTGACTGGTGACTTTTTTCACTGTCTTTACCATATTCATCTTCTGGTTGCCTACTAATTGCATTTTTCCTTGATATGTCCCTTCAGAAGTCAAGGGAAGAATCAATACAAAAGGAATACAGTGTGTTTATGGATAAGTTTTCAAGAAGCAAATTGACCCAGGGACTGATATAAGAGAGCCAGCATTCTTGGATCCTAGCTCTAAATTTTTTCACTTACTGTGAAATTGATTAGTTTTCACTTGTCTATGCCTCAGGTTTTCCCCTTTTAATTTGAGACACTGTTACAAAGTGCTGAAACTTTTGCAAAGGAACTAAATATTTTTAAGTTGATCTTACTTATTCTGTATGGTTTCATTTCAGTCACATGGCAAGAAAATGGATTGAGTATCATTTAGTTTTTGTTTGTTTTTTATTTAGCTCCGAGTCTTCAAATTGGCCAAATCCTGGCCCACCCTGAACATGCTGATCAAGATTATTGGAAATTCAGTGGGTGCCCTTGGCAACCTGACCCTGGTGCTGGCCATTATCGTCTTCATCTTTGCTGTGGTGGGAATGCAGCTCTTTGGGAAAAGCTACAAAGAGTGTGTCTGCAAGATCAACCAGGACTGTGAACTTCCTCGCTGGCACATGCATGACTTTTTTCATTCCTTCCTCATTGTCTTTCGAGTATTGTGCGGGGAGTGGATTGAGACCATGTGGGACTGCATGGAGGTGGCAGGCCAGGCCATGTGCCTCATTGTCTTTATGATGGTCATGGTCATTGGCAACTTGGTGGTTAGTACTAATTTGCAGATATTTTTGTTCTTTGCCCTGAACATCCTGTCCTTGGCCAATCTACTTAGTCCTTCCACCACCTTCCACATGGGTTGATATTTATTCTTACTTGGCCTAGAACCTCTAGTGGTGAAAGAGACTGATTATTTACAGTGGTGCCTTCTGAGTCATGACATACCGCAACCTGGTAACCCTTTTTCGTAGTTTAAAAAAATTCAGGGCTAAGGCTAGCTCAGTGACACAGCATCTGCCTGGCAAGCATGAGGTCCTGAGTTCAATTCCTGGTGCCCCCCCAAATACATAAGTGAAAATTAAAAAATAAAAAAACTCACAAAATTGAATGATTTTCCCAAGACCACATAACTGGTAAATATCAAGGCTCTTATTTGAACCTAGACTACAAACTCTGTGCTCTTTCATTTATATTTAAGTGTCCTTTTTCTAAACCAGAGCTTTGGCTCTGTTGCCATCATGGGCTAGAGAATTCTTTGTTGTGGGACTGGCATCATAGAATTTAATAGCATCCTGGCCTGTATCTGTTAGCTTCCAATAACATAACCCAACTTGTGTTAACTAACAATTTCTGCAGACATTGCCAAATGTCCCCTCGGGTGCAAAATTGCCCCCCATTGAGAATCATTGATCTAAGTCATTTTGGAGTTTGATTTTGTTTGTTTGTTTGTTTTGGTGGGTTTTGTTTTGTTTTGTTTTGTCTTTTGGAGACAAGGTTTCACTATGCAGATCAGGCTGGCCTTGAACTCACAGCAATCCTCCTGCCTCAGCCTCCTGAGTGCTGGGATTACAGGCATGTGTTACCCCATCTAGCCTTGGAGTTATATGGCAGATACTTCGTTGCATCACTCTGATCCACTCAGCTGGTATCCTTTGCATGTATAGATAAAAGACTCACTAGCAAAGATTTTAGTATCTTGTTTCTCAGAGTGTAATCTAACAGCAATAAAAGCACCTGAAAGTATGTTAGAAATGCAAAATCTTAGGTCCCACCCCTGAATGACTGCCTCACAATCTGCATTTTTAACAATATCCCCAGGTGATTTACCAGAACACTACAGTTTCAACAGTAACAATCTCATGGATCAAGTCTCCAAGTCCCACTTGCAAGCACAGAGCAAATAGGACTGGAAAAAAGCAAACTCAGAAGATCCCTTATAAACTCGCCACATTGGTTCATTTCCTTTTTCTGCTATAAAGAAGCCCACCAGCAAAAGATTCCTACTCACCAGCCTTTGAGCCAGCTATGGCTATCTTGTTCTTTCCTGTTCTTTCATTTGACCTGTAAAATAATGTTTCTTTAATCCCTTCTGTTCTTTATTCTCAACCATCTTTCCCACCCCACTTCCTAATCTCTCTAAATGTTTTCACTCCTTCAGGGACTATATGCCTGCTTGTGGAATAAGTGCAATCAACATTTCCAAGCCCCATCCCGGCACCCTTTCTCTCCATAGTCTCAAGGACATTTTTTCTTGTCTGCCTCCACACACTTGAGCACATGGGATGGAAATCATCTCTCATCCCTGCCCCCTTCCAAGGCTGCCCTTTGCTCAGTCCTTCTGCTCAACTAGTCTACAGAATCTTGTAATTTTGGGGTCTTTCCCGTCTCTTCTGATTCCCAGCAACTTCCCAGTACAACTCAAAAACCACTTTTTGCACATCATCCTTCACTGGCATTTCTATACATTACATCTTCACACATTTTCTAAGACCTGCCCCTTTCTTTGCATATCTGTAATCTAGTATTTCTAAAAGTTCAATCTGAAGACCATTTACATCATAATCACCTGAGTCTCATTCATTAAAAACAGTCAAGTCCCAGACCCTACAGCATATCTCCTGGATCAGAATCTCTTCAGGTAAACCAAGCAATTATATGTTTTAACAAGCATGCACCCCCTGCCCATGGATTTTTATACATGTTCAGATTTGGGATTCCTGTAGCCTGATCCATACCTATCTCCTCTTGCTTGCAACAGCCTTCTAACTTCAGCTTAGGGATGGCTTTATCATATCTCTCATCATCATCTTTGACCACTTCATTCAATAAACAGTAGTGGGTACAATTAAATAAAATTCAGATTCTTCAGCCAGGGCTTCAGAGTCCTCTCTAACTCCATTTTGCCCGCTATACTCCTTTTTAATACTTATTATTCCACTCTACCACTCTGTACTTACTATTACCACCACCTAAAATGTGTGTCTTAATCTATGATAATGCAAAGAACAAGTATAAACCAGGAAATGAGTACCTGTCCCACCTTTCAAAATCAGGCTTAATAAAAATTAATCACAGCACCCAACATAGTAAAATAAGAAGTTAAACAAAGTTTGAGGGCTTGACACATGGACATGCAATAGAACTCAGAATTCACCATCATTTGCCAAAGTTTTAAATTTTTTTTTCTTAAGACAGGATCTCTTTGTGTGGCTGCAAACTACTGCACTCAATCTTAACTCAGTCTCCTGAGTATCTGGGACTGTGGGCTCACCCACCATACCTGGCGAAGTTATTTCATTTTTATAAATGTTAGGAAAGCAAAGCAAGTGCATTTGTGTGTGTGTGCACGCGTGTGCATGTACATGCGCATCCATACTGGGAAATCAAATCCAGGCTTTGCTGTATCACTGAGCTATGTCCTTAACCCCAAAATTTATTCTTACAAAAGATGACATGAAGTACACTTCAGTTCTACATTATTGATTTGTTAAAAGACAGTGTGACTCTCTGAAACTAATTTTTTCTAACATGAGTCCTCTAAAATATCTGTTTATGAATACAAGGCATCTGTGTATTCTTTGACCTTCCCTAATAATGTATATCTATCTTTTTCTTATTTTTGAAGAATTTATACCAAAATGAAAACAGCCTTTACTTTTTCAGATTTTTAAAGAAGTAGTATATTTTGGGGTACATGTATAGAAATGTAAAACTGTAAAAGAGTCAAAAAAAGAGACTGACTGGGCTGGGGATATAGCTCAGTGGCACAGTGGCTGCCTGGTAGGCATGGGATCCTGAGTTCAATTCCCAGTACCGAAAAAAAAAAAATAAGACTTAACTAAACTTGTATTAGAACCAAATAAAAAAAAAATTCCTTTGTGATGACGTAAGCGTTCAAAACAATATATGAGCCAAACAAAACACAACAGAACTTTTTGAATCTGTTATATAAATTCCGTTGGCTTCCAATTTGCAACCCCTAGTATAGTGGATAACTTTTCCTAATATCATTCTACATTTACTCCTTTTCCTAATGCTGCTGGTTTAGGTGCTGAATCTGTTTCTGGCCTTGCTTCTGAGCTCCTTCAGCGCAGACAACCTGGCAGCCACAGATGATGATGGAGAAATGAACAACCTACAGATCTCAGTCATCCGCATCAAGAAAGGTGTGGCTTGGACCAAACTGAAAGTGCACGCCTTTATGCAGGCTCACTTTAAGCAGCGTGAGGGGGATGAAGTGAAACCTCTCGATGAGCTGTATGAAAAGAAGGCCAACTGTATAGCCAACCACACTGGTGCAGACATCCACAGGAATGGTGACTTCCAGAAGAATGGCAATGGCACAACCAGTGGCATCGGCAGCAGTGTGGAGAAGTACATCATTGATGAAGACCATATGTCCTTCATCAACAATCCCAACTTGACTGTGCGGGTGCCCATCGCAGTAGGAGAATCTGATTTTGAGAACCTCAACACAGAGGATGTTAGCAGCGAGTCGGATCCTGAAGGCAGCAAAGATGTAAGATCCCAGCCTAGAGACCAGCCTTGGTCCTGCATAAGAGCAGACAGGGCTTTGTTAGCCCTAGGAACTGGTTCATCTCTGGACTTGGGGGACAGATTCTGTACATTTTACATAAATGACCACTCCACACCCTAGTCTCATGCTAGATTTCCCTTGATGGCCAAGCTTCCTAAGATGTTCCTGGGTTAGCTCTGTCACATGGGGACAATCTGAGTCAGAGATTGAAATAAACTTTTAAGTTCTTCACTGCCTTTAATCTACCTGATTGGTAGCTCTGATTTAGGGTGGCCTAGGGCCGTATTTCACTTAGGGTGACTTCACTGTCTCCTCTAGCTTGGTTTTGGTATTATATCCCATCCTGACAGAAGCTTGGAGGCCCCACAGTTAAGGACTTGCCCATCATGGGTTGGAGACTGATGAGCTAGACAAGCGTTACAGAGAAGAATCTCAGCTGGTGCATCATCCATAGCAGAAATACAGTCATCAGTGTTGAGTCGTTGATCTCTTTTCCCTTGCATGTCTAGAAATTGGATGACACTAGCTCCTCTGAAGGAAGTACCATCGATATCAAGCCAGAAGTAGAAGAAGTCCCTGTGGAACAGCCTGAGGAGTACTTGGACCCAGATGCCTGCTTCACAGAAGGTGAAGGGCAAGGGCAGGACTGTGCTCATCACCTATATATTGCTCATGACACATGGTTGTGCTGCAGTGGGGAGAGAGGGGGCCCCATGGCTGTCTTCCAGAACTTTGTTCCCCATCCTGCCATTTTAAAAGAAGTTTATATTGTTTCCCCTTCTCGATTCTGACATACAAGTTTCTGTTCTCCAATATTTCTTCATCCATCTTCTTGGGCTGAGGATGTAGCTCAGTGGCACAGCACTTGCTTAGCAAGTGTGAGGCCCCTATTTTAATCACCAGCACTGAAAACAAACAAAAAGATTTCTTCTTTCTTAGCTGTGCCCACCTCCTTGTTACCCTCTTCTCCCCTCACTGCTTCTTCATAGGGTATCTTCCCAGTTCCAGGTAGATGTCTTAGTCTTTGCAGCATAGCCTCAGCTCTACCGCCCTCTCTGTTCCCAAGTCAAACGTGATACAGCCACTATCCTCCTAGTGGTGTAGCTTCCGGCCGGCACTGAGAGGTGGAAGAAAGGGCAGGTCGGGGGCGGGTGAGTTTCCATGGTCTCACCTTTCTCTGCTGCTGATGCCAGGTTGTGTCCAGCGGTTCAAGTGCTGCCAGGTCAACATTGAGGAAGGACTGGGAAAGTCTTGGTGGATCCTGCGGAAAACCTGCTTTCTCATCGTAGAGCACAATTGGTTTGAGACTTTCATCATCTTCATGATTCTGCTCAGCAGCGGTGCCCTGGTAAGGTCTAGGGGAGAATATGAAAAGGGGCTGTCTGGGAAAGGGTACAGAGACACCAGTGGGAAGAGGCTGGACAAGGCCCAAGCCCAAGTTGCTGTGGAACAGCCTGGAATGCACATGGCCTGTGGTCCCAAGAGGGATGTTCTGTTACGGTGTTTTGGTCTAGTGTTCTGAGCCTTTGGGATCCACATTTACCCACATCCTAATCTTCTTTAGACTGTAGGACACTCCCCCTCATGCCTGAGACCTCCTTTCGTCACGGTGAACACACAAATTGTCATGCGTCCTTACTGCTTACTTGGCCACCCTATCCTAAGCAGCTTCCTCAGATGACCTTCTTTCTCTCACCTAATGCCCCAGGTCACCCACTTTTTTACGTTTCAGTCGCCCTAGATAGGAAGGAGGTGCTGTTCCTCTACCTGCTCCCTTCGTGCTCTACTGACATTAGCAAACATTTACAGTTACAGCTCTGGTGCAGGGTTATTTATATTCACATTGTCCTTAGTGTTCATCATTCATTAGTGAAGCATACAGGGTGCTGAACACAGTCACCTCCTCTGCCAGGACAAAATCAGTGTTAAATATTTTGACAGTACTCGTAACTCAATTTCACTGGCTCAAGTAGGAGAATAAGAGAAGCTGAGAAGCAGTAATGTATAGTAATGAGGAGCCCAAGGACAAAGAGGACAGCTTTCATGAAGAAGACCATGGGGAGTGAGAGAAAGGTTTATGCAAGAATGTATCAGAGAGCCGGGGATTTAGCTCAGCAGCTCAAGCACCTGCCTGGTAAGCGTGAGGTCGTGAGTTTGATCCCCGGTACCAAAAATAAAAAAACCCAAAAAACAAACAAACAAAAAGAATGCATCAGAATTAAAGTAGGCGGCACAAAGGATGGCGTACTAGCCATTGATCTAAGTGATGGGGAGCCAGACTGCCTTGTCTCAGTCATTTGTTGCATCTGTGAGCATTTATGCTATGCTTCCTGAAGTGCTGTGGACCTACCCCAAGGTGACAGATCCTATAGGAAATGTCCAAAATAGGCAGCTCTATAGAGGCAGAAAGTAGATTAGTGGTTACCTAGGAATGATGAATGAAGAAGCCAGGAGTGATAGCTAAAGAGTGTAGAAGTTCTTTGGGGGATAGTGAAAATATTCTAAAATTGTGATGAATGCACAAGTCTGAATGTACTAAAAGCCACTGAATTACACATTTCAGTGGCTGGATTGTCGGTATGTAAATTATTCCTTATCAAAACTGTTAAAAAATGAAACTTTGGACTGAACCTGAAGCACAGTGGTAGAAGACTTGCCCTGCATGCAGAAAGCCCTAGGTCCTATCCCCAGCACTTGGAGGCATGGAGGCAGGGGCAGAGGGAAGCAGAGGAAAGAAGGCAGGAAGCTGGTAACAGGCCAGCTGCTTGTGGGAGGAGCAGCCCGCTGTTCCATTGCATCTCGTGGTGCCCACTTACCTTTCAGCACTGTAACAGGCAGCTTCTGCCTGTCTTTTAGGCCTTTGAGGACATCTACATTGAACAGAGGAAGACCATTCGCACTATCCTGGAATATGCTGACAAGGTCTTCACCTACATCTTCATCCTGGAGATGCTGCTCAAGTGGACGGCCTACGGGTTTGTCAAGTTCTTCACCAATGCCTGGTGCTGGCTGGACTTCCTCATCGTGGCTGTACGTGTCCTGCTTTCTGTTGCCCTTCTCTTCATAGGGGTCTCCCCCTCTAGTGGCCTGAGCTGCCTAGGACTCAGTTATAGAGCCACATGTCAACACAGGCCTGAGTAAAGTCTCTCAGGTCTTCAATTTGGGAAAGGGAACTCTGAAGTGCCAGGTGCTAACCAATCAAGTCTTTACTCTGGTGGGCTTGGCTTAATTTGGGTTCAGAGATTAGGGGTGAGAAGTGCAATCATTGGTCCCAAAGCCCCATGTTTTTAGTCTGGAAACTAAAAGGTTCTTCTGAAGCAGCAGGATATGCTCTTTTGCTGTAAAAGTGGTGGAAGGATGAGGTGGGGGTACTGGGTTGGGAGGTAGGGGCTGTGTGACTCTGCTCCTATTCTCATGGACCCTTCTATAAGACTCACCAGGGGGCAGGGGATTCCCATGTTGCCATTTGGGGTTTTCACACTGACATTTCTACAGTGATCACCAGGCATGAAATTTCTTTTTCCCTCCAGGTTCCAGGACCTTCTCCAAGGCATGGTGGCCTTGACCCCCGCCCATGTTTTTTTCAGGTTGGAGGCTGCGTTATCTGTTACTGTTTCTCACCCTACCAGCACCTATTCCTTCTTGCCTTTACTAACTGTGATACTTATTCTCTTGTTTTGTAGAATAACTAAAACTTTCTTCTTCTAGCCAGATCACCATTTTAAAAAAGTGCATAGGAACTGTAAGACCTGGGCCATGGAAAAGTCACATCCTTCCGGGAGCTAAGAATCACCATGAAATTGGAGTGATGGGAGGCTGGATTGGTACAAAAAGACAGGTTTCA
>RJWT010040037.1:0-12561 GCA_004365215.1 Cuniculus paca
CTCAAAGCACCCCGATATTAAACTGTCTCTATTGTTGGGGACAGACTTTCTCAATTCTCTTATTTCAAAGTGTGGAAGCTTTGGCCTCCCCTACCCTCTTGAAAACTAAAAGGACTGAGCTTAACATCTGGCAGTGGAAAAGGTGAGGAAGGTATTTGGGATAGTGAGAAAGGGCGAGAGAGAATTTTTAAATGGAGGTGAGGAGAAATAAGGGAAACACTGCATAAGAAGAGAAGGCTTTGGGTATTTTTCGAGTTGACTCATGTTTGCATCTAACGGAGCAGCACGTGCCAACCAGAGAAACCAGGAGAGAGATTTAATAAAATCATCTGAACGAGCCAGGATGCAGTCAGGAGACATGAATCACACCAGCTATTTGGACAGAGAGAACTTAATATAATTGTTCACTAAAGTTGTTGACTAAGTGAAAGGGTAAAAGGGGGGACAACGGGTAAACAAGAGAGCGTCGTCGTAGCAGCAACTGTAAGAGGGAGCGGTCATATCTAGGGCTGAGGAAATACAAGCAAGAGGTTGAAATTATTAAAACTTGGAAGACGGGAGGAGAGGCACACGGAGCTGAAGTTCAGACTCAGACGAAGGTCACTGCTGACCGGGCCGGCGTCCCGGAGGCTGCTTCCCTGCAGCTGCACTCACCTGCAGCCCTGGGTCGTGGTGCAGTAGGAACGGCCAGCAGACCGGAAGTCCGTAAGAAAGGGATGGCGCCCAGGGGCCAGGAAGCTGGCAGGAAGCAGCAGCCTTCCAGGCCCTGTCTAGCACCCCCTGCTGGCGGGACCAAGCACATACTCACAAGTTAGGAGGTAAGAGTGGGAAAGGTGGCCTTGGAGACAGGAGGCAATAGCTGGAGAACTGCCGTGCAGCTTTTAAAAGTATTATTTTTCTCATTACTTTTTATTCTGTAATTTTGAGGACATTTTAAATCAAAATAAGAAAGAAGAAGCCCCCAACATCCTTTTCTGAAGTTATAAACTCTTTTAAATAAATCAGATTATTGAAAACCTAGGTTTTTAAAGACATGATAACCATTGATTTACAAGAAAAAAATTTATGGGCTTCTACTCCATGTGAAATCCTATTGTGTTTACCTTTACTTTTCTTCAACAGCTATGTGCTGAACAATTTGTGTCAGAAAGGAGCTTAAAATATGCTAGGAAATAAAACAGACAATATTGCTACATTCTTGGAATATGATTCTTTCTACGGAAGTGGGATTTGTAACAACTCTCGGAAACAAGAGATAGTACATTTCATGGTAAATAGATCAGCACCCAGTCTGAGATCTGTGTGTGGCAGAGGTGTGCTGAGATTCGGGAACCACATTCAGGTACCTCCGATTCTCCTGCCCACTCTCAGATTCGTTTCCCCAGTTTCTTCCTGCATCTCTAAATAGAATCACAGAGGCATCACGTGTGATCCCAGATCCTATGAATCCCGCCATCGAAATGATTCACACTTAACAGCTACACCATAAAAAAGCCAAAGAGCTTCCTTTTTTAGCATCGACTGCCCCATAAGATATAAAGATAACTAAGTGTGAGTTAGAGGAGGGAAGTGTAGACTGGGTTTTTGAATAATGTTTAACTAATATGCTTCCTTGAAAAACAAAATATATATATATATCACATAAGAATAGTTTAGAAGCTCAAGTTTAGTTTCTAAACCATTTAAAAATTATCTCTGTAACTTTATGCCAATCAAAAGAACTGTCCTAATTTTGCTTAGATCATGTAGTGTTTCTTGGAATCAACAGGGTTGCATAAGTTTATCTTTGACATTTAATTTTACAGCTATCCAGAGAAATCTCCATATAGTAGATGTGGATTGTGACAATAGTCCCCAAATCTAAAACTCCTTTCTACTTGACCATAAAAGAATCCAAGATGCAGATATATTATAGTTCTAGATGTGTGATCTTCAAGTTTGTAGAAGTAGGAATATTTAAACATCTCTCCCAGGTCTTTGTATAGCAGATACTTCATTAAGTTGAGCTGGTCACATTATTTTATTCCTTTTAAATAAATGAACAAAGAAGGTCTTCACTGTACCTTGGCAAGTCTGCTGTTTAACTGCCCTCATGCTTAAGATACTCTTATTGTTACCAAAATTTAGCCTCTTCTGTTTCTATGCCTGTCTGCACCTAGGGTAGAATCATGGCTCGTATTTTCTCTCCTATTCCTGAATTCCTGATAGAAGATCTTCAGTGGACCCTAGAGTAGAGCTAAAGAGAAGACACCTCAGGGCTTCCTTCCCACGGCATTCAATTTTCCATGCAATTAGATGGCATACAAGCTTGAAAGTATATGCTTCATAATCTAGCTCTAGCCTACTGTTCAGATTGAATCTCAACATTTCCTCTCTAGATATTTTCTTTATGACCTTCCAGAGCTAAAGCCCCATTTGCACTCATCTCTCTTCGTTGGGCAGTGTCATCTCAAGACTGGCTACTGATTATGAGACAGGAGATGAGGACATGGCCAACTGTGTGAGCAAGATCCAAGACACGTTCACAGAAAGCAATTCCCTAACCCCGCACCTGGGACCAATCTGAAAGTGTTATCCTTAATTCTTCTGGCATAAAATCAAGAAGGTTTTTGGTAGGATGGCCTAGCTCTGTAATCAGCCTGAAGAATGGGGGATTCAGAAGACACCCACCGTCAACCGCGTGGCCAACGGAAAGTCTCTCAGTGGCCTGCTGTCACTCTGGAGCACATACTTCTTTTTCTACCTTTAATAAATGTAGGCCCTCTGTACCTTTATTGTATGCCTTCAATTCTTCGTTCAGGACACCAAGAACCAGGAAAGAATCCCTAAAAAGACTACAGAAAATGCTACAACCCGGTAACATTTGGAAAGTGTCAGTTCTGCTCCATCTGCTGTACTATTGGGGTAGTGATGAAGGTCACAGATTTTCTTGTAGAAAATTCTATTTCAAGACTACCAGTGTTGACTGTGAACTTCACACATCTTGCCAAATCCTCTCCTTTTTGGCCATCAGTGACTGCATGCTCCAACTCCCAGCCATGCACTTTTAAATGCAAATAATCAATTCCCCCTTGACACAAAATGACAAAAGCCAAATTTCTGAGAGAAACCTTCCTTTGAACTTTGTCCTTGAGCCATTTTAGAGTTTCATAAAATGGGAGAACATTAGTCAAGGGTTGTCTTTTTAAAATATCTGACATAATGTTAGTTTATCTTTAGTCCTGGCACTGGGTGGGGAAATCTTTGCATTCTAGTAGTACGAAGAGTAATGCATCCTGACAGTGAAATCCTGTGAAGTTTGGTGCTTTGTTTTCCAGTCACAGGGTGGACCACCGAGTCGAGCAGTGGCTGGAAAGTGGGAAGCTGAGGAACTTGAAAGAAAAACAGACTTCGAGTCATGTTTAGTGGGCAGAGTTATTAAAAATAAAATCCTTTTGTAGCCTTTCATCTCGATGTTATGAAACCCAGTAGCATGTTTTTTCTCCCTTTCAAATGAATTTTGTTTTTAATAAGTCTGGCTAAAAGTATAAATGCTTTTGGCGAGGTCAACTTGAACTTGTGGCTTTTCTTAGCCATTGGGGTCTACACCTCAGAGAGTTTTCTGTTTTTATTGGAAGTTTAAATTCTGTTGGCTGAACTGGTAGTTTCTTTGTGAGAGCACTGGAGTCCTTTAATGTTTTCTTTTTTGGTCTCTTTGGCTGTTTAAAAGAATGACTTGAGGATGAATTTGGTGCCTTGGATAGATAAATAAATCTGACAAAATTATAAATGACTCAGTGAACTGGAACAGGAAGGGGAAAATAATAGTGAATTAATTCTAAAAAGAAAACACACTCCAGTAAAATGCATGAAACCCTAACAAAGAAAAAAGCCACATGATGGGGGAAGAATTTAATATTTTAAGGAAAGGAAATAGTCAATTCTTTTTCATGCCAAAAATAACCAACAAACTAAACAGACAACAACAAAACCACTAAAAAGTATGCAATAATTTCTTCATGTCTAAGATATAATTGACCTACCTTCTGAACTATTTCATGTCTTACTTATGTGTCCAATATTTTTTAGTATGTTAATATAATAATAAAATTGTATCATTGCATTTTCTCATTGGAAACTCGCTATGAACAAATCACCAAACTTATTTGCCACTGAAAGAAAAATGAGTCACAGAGACCACAACTGGACCATAAAAAAACTTTTACAGATCACGATTGGCTGAAAAATATCAGGCCTCACTTGTATGACGATTAGAATGTTCATCAGATATCTACAAAACATAGGTGTCCCTGGGCTAGATGTGCATTCCTGGGACGGTTACATTATTTTCTTGGCTTCCTTTTAGGCTTCCTACTGTGAGTAAAGGAGAATTTTCTTAAAAAAAAAAAAAAAGTCCCTCACTTTTGTTTGACTCAGGCTGATTCACTTTTCTGCAACTATTTTAAGGCCTAGGATGTTGGATTATTCAGCACTTATTGTAGGCCAAATTTAATAACCGCAATACTTGGTTCCAGTTTTGTACTCTGAATAACAAGAAGCCATCACATATTCTATTCATGTATTACCCATCCGTAAAGAACATCTAAATGATATCTAAATTAAGAGCATTTTCTTAGCGACTCAAAAGGTACGTGAGTAGTCTGGAGTGATGCATAATTCTGACAGTTTAAAACATGCACTATCTAAGCAACTGTCCATGTATCTATACATAGGGGACTAAATAGAGACTGAGACTAGATACACAATTAAAATTGGAGTTAACTCTAAATATTTACAGATGCAAAAATACATGTTATAAATTGGTACAGTTTTCTGATCTCTAAACTGGGAATAATAGTATTTCCCCCAGGAGAGTCTTGGAGATAGACGAGGAGCTTGGACAGCCAGTAGATGAAACGGGCTGAGAGAGGATGGGTTCTTGGTGCTCCCTGTCCACCTTCGGTCAGAGGTGCCCCTTACAGTAGAAAGGGTGGGGACCTTGGAGGGCTTCCTCGTGCCTTGTCTGCACTTCACCTTCCCCACCCTGGAGCTCTTAGCCTTAGCCAGGTTCTTAACTTCTTAAACGTTTACTTTCGACGTGTATAAAATAAAGCAACGCTCACCTCCTGGGATGTGTGTGACAATTCCATCGGAGCACAGTGCCTGCCTGACACAGTGCCTGAGGCTGGGAGGGGTCATGGCTCCCTCCTTCCATCACTCACCCTGGAACAAGAGCCAGGGGATGAGTTAAAGCTCGCATCACATGTGTACCCCATGAGGCATTTGAAGCCATTCATGAGTTGTAACTGTTAATCCTGATATTTCAGCTTCATTGGATCCAGTAACATCAGCAGATTAGGAAAGCATGCTCCTGGGTGTGTCGGGTGGGCCAGGGAGGCACGACTTTGGAGATGATACCCGCTGCCTCACCAGTCCTTCTCCAGTTCTGTGTCCCTGCCCTGCTTCCCATCCACTATGAACCAAGCATCTTTGTGCTGCCAGGCCCTTCTGCCATGGTGTCCCTGCCTTGGAGTCAGCCAACCATGGACCGAGTCCCCCAAACCTGAGCCAAATTGAAGCTGTCCTTTCTAAATTTGTGGCTATGAGATATCATGTCTCAGCAACAGAAAAGCTGACTAATAACTAATCATTTATCCACTGCACTCATTGTCCTGAGGACATCTGATACTCACTACTGGCTTGACTTCAGGTTCTGGCCACCTGGTTCCAGGATGAAAGAACAGCGTGTGAGGTCAAGTACACAGCATGAGTTCAAACCCCAATCCTGCCACTCAGTACCTGTCTTCCAGTCTCCAAGCTTATATTTCAAGTGCTTCGTACATTCTGCTTGCAGTGTTAAAATGTATGCTAAAGATAAAATTGAAACTTAAGCTATCGATGCACTAAAAAAACCCAGGGCTATATTGTAGCCATTGAAGGGACATTCTTTAGAAAGGTAGATGAAATCGGTAATTCATCAGATGGCATGCTTGGGACCTAAGCTGGCTGCAGAGACCTGCCCCTCCTGCCCTGTGTAAATTGCCCCCACGCATCTTGAGTACGTTGGCTGGAAACAATACCTCACACCTGACGTTAAAATATGCCAAGGTGAAGATTGCTGCTTCTGAGCTTAGACTACAAATGACAGTGTCATCGTCCCGCTGGTGTGCTGTCCCCTGATTCTTCTCACGTGCTGCCCTGACCGTCGTGCTGAGCCCACACCTTGATGCAGGTTTGTGAGCCAGAGGACCCCTCCAAATGTGCCTGGATTCCAGGCCCAGAGAAACTACAGGTAATAAATGGGCTTTTCAGAGGCCACTGGATTTGTGAATATTTTGTTATGCCATATTAGGTGACAAATACATGTGACTAGAATAGAGGAGAAAAATTTTGATGGACTTAAAAATTGAAAAGCAGAACTATTTATGTTTCATCTTCAAACATAAATCAAAAATACTTGATTGTCATTTCCATTTCTGTTTAGGACTTCATAGTTATTTTAGTACCTTTGTCCAAATCTTTATGAGCCTTATTTTAAAAATTCTTTGCTCCCCAGGCCTTACAGAATTTAGTAGTTCCTAAAGCTCTTTCTACCTGGAAAATAAGGAGTGAATAAAGGCACGTCATGTGCTGATGAACTCGCAAACCTCAGAGAGCACATCATCAGCAATAGCCGTGGTACCCTCAAGACAGGCAGACACGCCGTCATTAGGGACGAAAACAAAATCCTCCCTCCTATATAATTGAAAAATCTCATCAAAGACAAATAAATATAAATTGATATTATTGTGACAACTGTTTTAACTTTTTGTTAAAAAAAATTAAAAATTGTGAAAAACTCTTTTAAGAGATTTATTATAACCCACTTTCCCCAGTACAGAGTTTTACTAATTCAAAAACCTGAAACCAATCAGGCTGGTGACTCTTACGCACGGCACCACAAGTGCCAACCCTTTGACTGGCTTGGCACAGCAGAGCACTGTGCTCCCAGTGAGCGATGCAGCCCCTGCCAGAAGCTTCCTGCCTTGCAAACCACAGAGCCTGAGTGAGTCCGTCTTGCTAGGAGAGCACCCGTGGGAGACCCGTCTCGGAGCGGAGAGTGACCCCCTGCGGGGCTCTGCCAGGCTCAGCCAGGGGAGCCTCACTTCCGCAGCAGGATTTGGGAGTGAATCCTCGGAGCTGGTGTGGGCTTGTGCTATGCTTTGGGGAGAGGAAGAGGTGAAAGGAGAGAGACAGAGAGACAGAGAGAGGCACAGGGAGAGGGGAGACTGATTTTGCCCTGAGTTATCTCCTGAGAACTGTAGAATCCTATGCTCCCTAACATTTTAGCGCAAGCGTATTTCCTAGCAGAATCGAGTCATGGGGATTTGTCTCTTCCAGCAAATTTATCAGCAGAGAAACTTCAAAGGACTTTACCTATTAAGATGTAGAACTCTATTACACCAAAGCTCTGTCTGAAAAATGTACAAGTCAGTCACTGATTTCTTTTTTTTAAGTATTCTGCTGGCCGGGGCACTGCATTAATTGACATCAAAATGCTGGATCTAATACATCTGAGGGTTTGTGCATTCTTTCTGTTCATTGGCCACGAACAGTCCCTAACTCTAGTCAGATGTTTTATGAATGAGCAAGACCACAAATCTATCACTTAATGCTAGAAAAACAATCCAAATGCCTGATACACCAATGATGGTTCATAAATATCATCTGCAAATGCAAAAAAGAAAATGTCTCCCCAGATATTGACTGGTTTGATTTTATTTTTTATGGTGCTCACCGGCTTACAGATTTAAATGATTAGTTACTTTGAGCTCATATCAACAAACCCTTTTACCAATGGCCCAGGAATTCCAGCTCACATAGTGAAAAAGAATACTGTAGATTTATACGTACAGTTGTACATCCAGTAGCATATAGTAAGACATGGTTTTACAATGGTAAAAACCAAATTAATGTTCATTTACCTGTATAAAATTTACAGGTATGTGTTCCTTTTAGTATGTTGAGGATTGTAAAAGTCAAATTAACTATGTTCCTAGTCTTCACCAGAATTATATGCTATATTCAGGACATGTTGTGGAAGCAAATAAACATTTTGGGTACTTAATGTAAAGATGTTTGAAAATTGTCTTCTTATAATCAAAAATAAAATATTATTACAGCTAAGAATTAAATTATCTTCTTGTAACCAAGAATAAAATATTTATTTAATTTCAATTTTGAGAACCAAGTTTTGATTATCAGACAAGCAAAAAATACTTGTCAGTTAACTTTTTAGAAAGAAGCTTTATAAGTTATTTTAACATCTGCAGTAACTAGCCTTATCAGATAATATAATCCACAATATTTGCAAAAATCACAATGATTAATCATGAGACACAATTGAGGGCAAGGAAAACCATAATAGTACTGAAATAAATGTTTTAAATACTTTATCCCTGTACCGAGACCCTTAACAATGTTTGTGCTATTCCATAAATATTTACACTTCTGGAAATTTATATCAAGAAATGCAATCAAAATAGAGAAATAAAAGGCTTTACCCAGCTTTGTTCAATGAAAAATGATTAGTACTAGGAGAAATACACAAATGTTTAACAATTGGTAAATAACTGAATGGAGAAAAAATATGCAATTAATTTTCCCAACAAGTACTAATTTATTCCCTTTTATTCCACAGATACCATGCTGGTCTCTGGGATACACAGTTCACTGATGAAACCCTATAGAAACCAACTGACTTATTCAGGCTGAGAGTGCAGCTCAGTGAGGGGCTTGCCCATCATGTGCATGAGGCCCTGGATTTGATTCTCAACAGTTAAAAAAAAAATCTTTTAAAATGATGTTGATGAATCACATATACCAAGGTTAAATATGTGTGTAATGGTTAGTAAAAAATTATGTAACATGAGAATTATTTATATAATGTGATTAGCACTAGGAACAAATTAGGTCTAGAAAAAACAAAGATGAATAAAAATGTTCATTGCTGTTTTCATTGGATGCCTGAAAATCATGATCTTTATATTGCTCTACTTTGCTGTGTTTTCCAAATGCTATAAAATACATATAAATCCTTTTAATGTTTGAAAAATAGCACAAACCTATTCAAAAATAAAAATAATAAACTGAGTTTGAGGAATACTGCTCTGTTTCACCTATTCTTGTCCTTTTACTGAAATACTGATGAAAGTTTGAGAAATTACGAGTGTTGTAGCACAATACATTTTAAGGAAGACAGGCCATCTGCTCGTGACGCCCCGGCCCTGCTCGGCTGTCTGCGAGGCTCAGAGGCAGGAGTGCAGATGCCTGCCCACCTTGAACGGCCTGCGCCTGCCTGGTACCATGGGCTGAGCAAGTCGAGGGGAGAGAGCGCGCTGCCCCTCGGTTTCTGAGGTCTCCAGGACGTCTCAGCTTCCTCACCTCAGTGTTTCTCTCTCTGTATTCACTTTGAAGATAAAAGTTGGCATGGGATAGAGGATTTCATTGTGAGAGATAAATTCAGTCCTTCAAAAGGGCAAGCACAGGAGGTTGTAAGAGTAAAGCACTGTGGAACTCCGGTAGCCTCGTCTTTCAGCCCCACCAAACAGAGAGGTCTCAAAAAGACCAAAAAAAAAAAAAAAACAAAAGCAGTAAAAACATTTTCCTGAGTCTGTCATTCTGAAGGATTGACCATATGACAAGTTTGTTTATGATCACATTTAATCCTTAATCTAGGTGAGAAATTAACATATTTCAGGGAGATTTTCTCCCTTCTTTGCTAATTTCATGTAGAAATTTTCTTGGCTCTTGTGATGCATTTTCTTTCCCAGATAAATGTAAAGATCAGCTTTTCAGATTCACGTTTCAGAACTCATACTGAGCGTTTAATAAGTAGTGCATGGGATCCGAACCTAACTACAAACTGCTCTGAGGACAATGACGTGCTTTCAGCATTGACAGGATCCATGCCCCTCCTGTGAATGTCTTGCTCTTTACCTATAGTTGCATCCGTGTCCTTCCACACACTTTTGTAGCTCTCACCACTAAAGCCTTTCATGATTCTTTTTTGTTTATCCCTAGATATTATTTTAAGATGATTTTTCCATTTACTTTTTCCTACTTGTTTCAAAAAATGTGAGAAACACCCCAGCTGTGAACTGGGGATCTGTTACTGAATTCACTTCATGTAATATTTTCAGTTGACTCTTCAATGTTCCTATTGAGCACTCATTTTATCTGTGACAAAAACTGTGATCTTAAATATCAGTCAAGCCATTTTTCTTACCTCATTGCATTGCCTGAGAGATCAGGGGTTCATAATCAAATAAACAAAAGGTTTCAATAGCTTTAGTTACCAGATTTGTAATATTTGTAATATTGTTGTTCAATAATTTGGGGGGACTGGGCTGTGTAAAGGTTAAGTTGCTGACCACAGTGCCCTCTGGCTGTGTTGGGAAAGCTCAGATTCATAGCCTCTGAAAATGAGATAAGACCACAGCTGGGGACATTTGGCTCTCACTCCTACTCCAAGGCAATAACTGCCAACCTAAGAGATAAGACAGTTCTCTTAATTAGCAAGATTTACTGCCTAGAATGTCTTTGTTCTAACCTTTCAAGGTCCTGCTCAGTTTCCCGCCTTTACCTCAGCTATTCCCTTTATTACCCTGCATGCCCCCCAAATTTGTTGAAAAGCCAATAAATACTGGATGTCCGGAGAAGTCTGTCTCAGCTCCAGGAGAGCCCTGACCTTCCTGGATACCCAAACCATATTGCATTGTCTCTTATTTATCCTCTGCTGTTGTCTTGCCCAGGAGTTTGGGAGACTGCAGCTCCCAATAAGTAATGTTGGTAATAACAGCTACCACAGTAATGGTGAGAAGGGTAAATTAGATAACATTGGAAAATTCTTAGAATAGCAACGTACTTGTACATGGTTTGCCCTCTACATTTGCAATGATCATCTTCATTAAACTAAAACAAAATCTTACATAATTAGGCCCTATTATTCTTATCATATTTGTGAAACAGTTCTAACAAATATTCCTTACCCAGTTAAGAGAGTTTTCTTCTATTCTTAGACTACTCTTAGGATAACCTGCTGGGTCTTTCCAGTTGACCATGTGATTGTTTTCTTTTTCACCACGGTTGGTTAATTGTATTTCTTACATAACACTTCTGGGTTTAGGTTTTTCAGTTTTCTTTTAGAACTTTTCACACTACTCATATGTGAAATGCACCTATTTTTTCTGTATTTGTGATCTAATATAAGTCTTTCAGTAGCTTTGGCATGTTCGATGAGCAAAGAGACCTTTCCCAGAAAGCTACAGTGCTCACGGAATGGAGAAGTCTGAGGTGAGCTTATCCTACAATTCCAGTCTGCACTGCTTGAGTGGGGACAGCCCTCTGCATGGCTTTTCAATTTCTCTTATGATTATCGATATAATCTAGATTTCTTCATGTTTTTGTGTTTCTTGGAAATTTTCTTGGAAAATGAGTTTTATTTAAAAAACTTATTCTATATTTGTAGTTCTGCTCTATTTCTTTATTATAACATTGTTTATACAGTATGTTTTTCTTAATAAACCTTGCCAAAGATTGTTCTATTTTATTCTTTTCTGAGAACCAGCTTTTAGTTTTATTAATCAAGTCTACTGCTTTTCAGTCTGGTGGTTTTCATTCTACTTTATTAATTTTTGCTTTTATCTTTATTAACTTCCTTCTGTTTTCATTTTGTTTACTTTTTATTCTTTTTCCAACTTCTTGATTTAGATACTTGATTCACTAAGTCTTTATTTCTCTTAATAAATGAATTTAAGGTCATAATATTCTTCTCTCAACAACCATTTTGGTTTGGTCACAGGGATTTTTATTTGTAATGCTCTCATCATGCTTCATTTCAAAATACTTTACTTGAATTTTTATTTTCTCTAATGCAATAACTGTTTATTGGGTGTTTTAAAACATTAAAATTGATTGATTTTTTTTACTCCTCTTTGTTCCTAATTCCTAATTTTATTGCACTGTGGTCAGAAGTCATGCTCAGTCCTTATTTCTGCTTTGGAGAATTTACTCAACATTTCTTTGTGGCCTAGCACAATGGCCAAGAGGTCAGGCTTGTGTTTAGGATGGTGCCTGACTCATAGCAATAAGCCATGCACCCAAAGACAATTTTTATGTGTTTTTATACACACTGTAAAAACATGTGCACATGATTTATGCATGCTTATTTCTATTTATTTGTTAGTTAAATTTTAAGTCCTTGCTTCTATTTGTAAACTTGATCTATTGAACCCTCAGAGACCCATGTAAAAGTCTCCAGTTTGAAATCCTACATGTCTCTTGGCATTTCTGACCTTTTTCTTTCTAGACATTGAATGCTACATCTTTTACTGCACAAAAATATTTATTTCATTGCTATCTTATTGGTGGATTTTACCATTTATTGTCTTATTTACATAGTGATATCCAGGTTCTTTTCATCAGCAATCCTGTTTTCAAGCTTTCTGTGCCACTTAATTCTTTTCTGTTTTTAAGTGAACAGTATATTGATATATAATGTCATTTTCTTTTGAGTCTCTTCCAAATTGAGTGTGCATGTAT
>RJWT010040038.1:0-12568 GCA_004365215.1 Cuniculus paca
TTTATTGAGCACATACGCATATTTTCAGAAGGGGAAGTGTACTTTTCCTGGAATAAGGTGGTGATTATTGTGGGCTAGTAAAAAGAACAACGCATTCTTGCAAGGATGAGACAAGCATCAATAAGTAAACTTTTTTCCCAAAATGAAAATTCTGCTACTGCTACCACATTGCCTTAAAGATCCATGCCTTCCTCAGCAGGTCTCATCTTGTCCTGTGTGTAAACAGAACATCACTAGCCATAGGTCTTCAACTGTGACCGGGAGAAAGAGGGAAGTTTCCTTGTCCCGACCTAGCTTACAGGGCAAGACAAGGATGAACTCGGACATCTTCTGGACTCAATTTATAATTTGTGGTCCCGAACACTGAGGTAAGTCAGAAATTGTATTTCCTGAATAACTTGGCACTTCAAGGCAGCAGATGATATTACTGACAGAAAAACTAAGGGAAGAGCATTTGAAAGAAAGAGCTGGAAGTATAATGTTATAGATGGGTGGGATTGCAAGTATTTTATACCTCACATCTCATTAAAATGAAGTTCTATTAGCTTGAGTTAAAAGTTGTGATGAAAGTAGTCTCAAAGTAGTCTCAGAGAAATAGTTACTGTCCTGTTTCAAAAATGAATACATAAATAAAGACATGTCTCTAAAAATCATACAACTTCTGATATTAAATAAGGAAATAAATAGTAAAATAGTACAAAACATAGAACAAATTGATTCTGATACAATCAGCAAAAGTAGAAAAGTTTTATAAATAAAAACAAAAAATGTAACAATGAAATAAATGTAAACTAAATAGAAATCATAAAATCTCTATAGACAGAAGATTCTGAATCTACATAAGTTGAATTGATCTGGTACACAAGTGAGATGGCCGAATTTGTGATCATTGGACACTAGAATGGCCCCCACATGCCCAAATATAACTTGATATTGACAAGTTAACATGACAATCATTTAGAGGCTGGTTGGGTGAAAAACCACTGACTCTTTGCTTGGGTCAGCAGATGCGTAAGTAAGATAAAAGCTTAGCATTTCTGCCTTCTTTTTGCATGTATCTCTTTTCTACCTTAAACCATGGATCAGATTTGTTTTTCGCCTCTGTGCACAGACATTTTAACCACTTGAGGATATTCTCCAAAACTGGTAACCTTCTCCCTTCAAGGTCACCAAAATAAGAGTAACTAAGATATATTCCAGATATGGGGGGAAAGTCATAATAGTCTGTTAACTCTTAGCTTTTATTGTCCTGCTCCAGGTCACCCATGGAGCACCTATGGGTGTATTGTAGGATAACCGCTCCCTGAGGGGTTGTTTAGATTTTTGTGAGGAGACAATTATCCATCAGACTTTCTTGCTGGAATCCAAGGGGACTACAGGAAAGAATGACAGGTAACTGAGAAAGGATAGAGAGGTAACTAGCATAGATTAGCCCTAAATATAATTCTCTACCATAAGGCATAATGAAGAGAAGAAGAAGAGTAATATTTATCTATAAACTTAGGAAGGATCCTGAAAGAAATAAGGGAAAATGTCAGTAAAGGAGAAAATGTTATTTCCAAAATGTTTTAGAGAAAAAGAAAATAATGGATGTGAGAAAATATATAAAGTTTTATGGATCTAATTGTAAATTCTGATTTTACCAAATATTAATTTTATAAACTGTTAATATTTGATAAAAATATTTTATAAACTTAATATTTGATAAAAATTTAGAAATTAAATGAGAGAATTTCATGTGAAAACTTAGATATGAGCTACAGAAGCAAAAGTGTGTTTATATTAGAGAAATCTCAAAATGAAAGAAATATAAATGAATTTCTTTTGTAGTGCCATCTGAAAATGTTTATGAATTTAAGAACAAAAGATCTTGGTTTGCAAATAATAAATAGGAAAAATTAGAGCTACATTAAACATAATATTACAAATGAGACATTTTAAACTGAAGAGATTTGAAGAGTAGATGTAAAATATCAAGATCCATACTGGGAGGAATTTCAGAATAACACAATATTAACAGAAGTAAGTATCCGGTAATTACTGAAAATATCTATAATTAAAGGAGAAAATTTAAAAAGGTTAATTAAAAGACTATATAAGACAGTAACATCTTTTATGGTTGATAGCAAGAGATGTTGCCTTCTCAAAGACAGTGAAATATCAGTATATAATAACAGGGATGGAGCTAAAAACTCCTAGATGTCTAAGAGAATTTCTTGCTTTGCCTACCTACTTCATTTAATTTAGTTAATACGATTTTAGACTCAGCTTAGTAAATAAAACATTAAATTTTTTCACTCTATCTAAATGTAAATGAAAAATAAAGATATGGCTAAGTTGCACCAAGCATCAGATGGTTTATTTCACTATATTTCTTTTGAAAAGACAGTAATTCTGTAACTAAGAAGAAATAAATATCAAATTTGTGAAGTTGTGTGTTCTTGTGTATTTTTAAATCTAAAATATTAGTGAATATTCTATCTTCAGTAAGGATGCAAAAAACTGTAAGAAACTAAGACTTTCATCATGAAAACCAAAATGAATTAGACGAGCTACAGTATTTTTTATTTACTCTCTTCCCATAAATGATTTAAAAATATAAATATTTGTAAATAAGCAATGGTACAAAGTGATAGCACTTTTTACATCAACAAAATATCAGTGTTTACACATCTGCTGGAAAAACTGATAGAGAAATCAAGAAAAACTTCTCAAAGACGTTAAATGTAATCATGTGCCATTCAGTGAATATGAATTTTGATGAAACTCAGTCACAAAGGAAGCTATGACAAAACTAATTTTCCCAATGCTTATTTTCCAAGCACAGTTTCACCCACTGCGCAGGAGGAATAAGGGCAACACCTTAGAGATTCCTTCTTACAGATAACATCTTCAGGTTGGAGGATAATAGTATCAAGTGTATAGTA
Source organism: Cuniculus paca (assembly GCA_004365215.1). Lineage (NCBI taxonomy): Eukaryota > Metazoa > Chordata > Mammalia > Rodentia > Cuniculidae > Cuniculus > Cuniculus paca. Next base: position 2,928 of record RJWT010040038.1, read on the forward strand.
CATATGTGATGGTGTAAGGAGATCAGGATTGTTTTCAAAGCTGTTATTGTTGCAGGTGATACTGTCTGTACCTCAGGTATCTAGGACAAGGCCAATGCTTCTCATGAGTCTGGCAGGGCTCCATGAGAAGTGTGCACTGCTCACAGAGCAGAGGCACATAGTGACTTGACCTTCGCTTGAGATAATGTAGACAGTTGCTTTTTGTTCCCCGTGACGCTACCAAGGCATGCTGTTCTGCTAAAGATTAAATATTCTCACTGTCCCAGATTCTAGCCTTTAAACTCTCCATGAACTTATTCATATGCTGATTGTATAAATAAACACACTGCAGGTGCTGGGCAGTTTCCTTTTCCCCATCAGGAGAAGGGGCTCCACCCGACCTCCCTTTCTGTATACCGATTCCTGTCTTCTCCATCCCCTGCTGTCCCCCCTCTTGAGTTTCAAGAGCTGTGCTGTACTCGGCATGTTATATTTATAAACATATGTTCATCCAGTTTTAAATCAAAAAGCAAAAACAAAATTATCACTTATTGAGTGATCAGGTAAAAATAATCTACCAGGGTGTGTATGACATATATGGAAACCATATACACAATAAAATATTAACAAATGAACTCAATGAGTGGGAGAGAATTTCTGGATTTTATTTAGTTAATGGAATTTATTTAAATTCTACCGTTTTTTAATTTTAATCATTTACATTTTTACTGGTAGTATATAACTTACACAAAACATAAGTCCAGAAAAAAATGTCAAATACAATGAACAGGAAAGAATTCTCCAGTGATAGCCATAAGCACATCAAAACAGAATAAAATTAAAAGTAAATAATTAAACAAATTGGCAAATAGGAGGAAAATTTCCAAAATATACTTTTTACAATAAGGACATTTAAACTGACAGCAATTGAAAAGAAAATGCTGTGAATATTTGGTTTCGCAAATGCTATATATAGCAACTTTGGTATGGCAATGTTAATGTCCCAAACATAGAAAACTTCTTAAAAAGAAAGTTGCTAAAAAAACAAAATTTGATCACTGTGCAATGATTGAGGACTCAATTCTTTGAAGAGTTTTGAAAACCACAGACACTCCTGATATGAGACAGCTTTTAGAGTCAGGAAATGTTAGATTCAGAAAGGATCTGCAATCATATTCCTTACGCAATAGATGGAACAGTTGGTGAAATGGTTAAGAGATATATAAAAGATACACATCATACAATTATCTACACTAATCTAAAAATCACCTGTGACAAAACAGAAATAGAAAATCTACAAGTACAACTATTAAAACAATTAATTATAAAAGAAATAAAATACAATAACAAAAACACCTCCAGTTTTTTCTAATAAATTTTAAACACTTTTCAGGAAGGAAGAAGATGTGGAATATAGCAACATAAGGGGAAAGAACATTTCACAATCATTTCATAACATAAGCTGAACATGGTTTTAAAGAATGACAAGTAATTGCAATAGAAATGCAGAAAGCATACCTTTTTTATTAGTCTTTATCTCTTTTCATTTGTTCACATTCCTTCTGACTTTTTTCTACAACTATACGTCGGACTGAATTTTTAGTTTTGTCTATTGTGCCTTTTACCATTGTCCTTTATTTTCTTATTTGTGGCTGCATTCACAGCTAATGGTTTGTTCTTTCTTTTTTTTTTTTTTTTTTTTGGTACTGGGAATAGAACTCAGGACCTTGAACTTGCCAGGCAGGTGCTATGCTGCTGAGCCATATCCTTGGCCCTAGGTAGTGATTTATTTTTCACCTTATTCTGAGATTTTTTTTTCTTTCATATGGACTGTAAATAAAATATGTATTACAACTGAAATATTTATTAATTCCTTTGTGCTTGTGGATACCTTTTTGTCACATTTTTTAGCAACTATTTTAGATACTTGCTTTGACACTGAGACTAATATTAGGGAGAGACAGGTTTATTTCAGCTCACAGTATTTAGAAAATTTAATCCATGGTTTGCTGGCTCCAAGAAAGAAGGGACAGGATGAAAGCGTCCCGTAAAGGAAAGTTGCTTGCATCCTGGTGGTCAGGAAGCAGTGTAAAGGGAGGAACCTGGGAAGGACAAATACCTCTCCAGTCATTCCCCATGTTCCAAGTTCCATCCAACTAGACCCTCAGCAAATCAGCTATCGCATGATCCGGTCACCTACCACATGTATGGGGATCTGGGCAAATTTTGAAATTTAACCATAATACCAAGTATATAATGATTGTTTTACTATAGTTATCATTTAAGTGAATTTCCTTCTTGCCAATTTCTTTATTTTATACACTTTAAAACTCTTAAGATTTTTCATTATTCATAAACTTCTGAAGAGGTGTATTCTATAAATTGATATATTCTGGAAAGAGTGTGGAGAATGCTCTGAAATAGGTAGGTGACCTCCAGGAATAACAACATCTCTGTTCCTGACTGCATCTGTGTGTGTGTGTGTGTGTGTGTGTGTGTGTGTGTGTGTGTGTGTTTGTATGCATTTTGATTTTAGCCTTTATCATCAGTGATGACAAATACCATTAAAGGGGCTCACCTTTCATATAGTTTCCTTTCACCACTCCCTTCTACTCTTTCCTTAATCAGATCCATCTCTCTGATCTGTTTGTTCAAACAGGCAACATTTACTTTTGGTTTTCAGGGTGTACAACCTGCTTTGGAGAATTCAGTGCCTGCCCAATAGTTTGCTGTTGCTGAAATACAAAGGATCTGCCTGTATCATCTCTCCTTCTGAAGAATAGTTTTTTTCATCAAATTTTAATGCTCAGAATTAAAGTTTGATTTACACTTGTCTAAGATGGAATAACTATTTCAAGTCACCCTCATTTTCAATAGATACCAAATAGGAACTCATGCTGTCTATATGATATTATTTTAAACTTACATTTCATGACGTTGAGTTGGACCATGTTAATCTCATTAATTATACAATGTTTTGCTGTCCACTAAAAATGTGCTCATCTTTTCCACATAGAAGTAGTCTACTAATTTTTGAAGTGATAAAAATGTGTAGGGCACTGCTCAATCCCTCTTGTTGCTCACAGTTTATAGAGAAAAAGAACACATATGCATCTGTTCACAATACATGTCAGAGTCTGATAAGTCCTAAAGTCATCATCAATTAAGACATAATATGATTTGGTAAAATAAAAAGATAAGTGTTGAAACCATCATAATTTTTTCTAGTGTTTTGAAATTGTGATAGCATACCATCAATAATCTTTTCAAATTCTTTTCACTAGATCTTAAAACCTTTCATTTAGGTTTGCAGTGTTCTGGAAAAGATGTGCTGTTTTATCACTTGAATAATGTAAAATATTCATGAATCGGTATTTTTCTTTTAAAATGAAGTTGTGAAATTGTCTGAACTATGGCAATAATGAAAACCTTAACACAGATCTTTTTTCAAGCCAATATTTTTAAAATGTATTTCTCAATTCTACATCTTACTATAGAGTCTTTGTGAGCAAATATCTAACCAGGAATCTTGTTTACAACTTTATTTTGTGTATACCGGTTTTATGCCAAAAATATTTTTCTCTGAAAGATATATAAATCTTGAATTTTGCCGTCATCTAGTAATGCTTTTTTTTTTCTCTCACAAAGTTTCATATTTCATGAGAATGTTTGTAAGCAGCTTAGAGGATATAATTTACTGTTTTCTCAATTGCCCAGATCAAGAAATTATCCTTGAGATTTCTGTTATAGTTTGTGTTTGGATGTCCTCCAATGCCTCATGCAGTCATGGACATGGCTTTTCAGAGGTAGTTGAATCTAGAGTCTGTGTTTGGTTGATTGTCTAGTGCTGGGTTGGCAGTGTGAGTGCCTCACCTGCGTTGGGGCAGGTAGCCTTTATAAACATAAGGAAGGGAACCAGTCTTGCTTCCCTCATTTTTCTCTTGCTGATTTTACTGTTTTCTGCCACCATGAACTTTTGTCCCTTTTCCACACCACCCTGTTTTGGATTCAGCTGATTATGAACTGAAACTTCTACAAACTATGAGCTAAACCATTTCTTTCTTAGTTTGAGGCATCAGATTTTTTTTTTATCTCAGCAATGAGAGAAAAGTAAGACAAATTCCAACATAACTATGCTGTGTATTTTATGTTAACTACTGCAGGTAACTGTAAGTGCATTATTTTAGAAAACAAAGATTAACCTATTTTAGATATTATTATGCCAATAGTGTACTTAATATAGAGAATGACAAATTTGATTTAATAAATGCAGTTGCCACAGTTGAATAATTCAACAAAAACATTTCTCCTAACTAGTACTAACGATACAAAAAGTACTGAAATTTCTTAAATACTCTACCAATTGCTCAGGATAGATTAGAGAATAAGACAGAAATTTTCTATGTCTCATAAAATGTGGAAAACAGAAAAGAAATATATTGCCTTTTAATTAATAATTTGTTGTCAATTGTATAAAAAGGAAGTAACTTTTATTCTGATACTACAATATTAAAGTGGGATTGAATGATGAAATAATTGAGGTTAAGAGGCATAAAATGTAACACATAGAAGTTTTGAGGACTAGATGAGAATATTAATTTCAAGGATCAGAAAGATATTTACAAGGATTAATCATGGATGGGCCCCAGCAACATGTGCTATACACATTGAATATACCCCAAAAATGTGAAACTAGAGGAAAGGACAAGACTAGGGAGGCAATGGGGAAATGTAAAAATCATCAAAGCATGTTATATTCACACATGAATGTTTCAAAATAAAAACCATGAATTTGTATAACTCATTAAACAGTGAGTGAAAAACAAAATATTTTGTTATCTAAATTACATAAAAACCAATGATCACAAAATGTGTTAATATACAATGTCCAAGGACATATTGTATAAGGCATGTATTCGCAACATGGGACTCTTAAAGGATTTTAACTATTGAGTAAAACACAATCCCCTGTTCATCATCTCAACTTTCCTTTAGTCACTGAATGGATTAATAATTAGTAGAAAGTATGGAAATGGGGGGGAAATTATACACAGTCCAAGACAAAGAATCACTGAATGCCTGTGGATCGGTATACATTTAGGAAGATAGATACTTAAGAATAACTTAACTTTCTGCTCTTATTATCTTGGAAAAACTACCACCCTTGAATGAGTTGAGTCATACCCAGGAGAAGCAAATGTCATTTTCATGGTAACATATTTTGGATTTTTTGAAAAGTGTTATTTTGAGACACAAACAGAATACTGAACCAGACATTTCTAGAATACAATATTTCCTGAACAGCTGTAAAACTTTGGAATTAATAAAATGAAGAAGAAATATGGTCAGGAATAGTATCCTAGAAGACAATGATTGAACCAGAAACTCAGGGACACCATTTGTACAGGTGAGATGAACAGTAGAGAAAGAAATACAAATGCCCGGTGAATGTGTGGCAAGAAATGTCATACCTTAATTTAAGAATTTTTGACTCATTCCTGGAAAGGTAGGTCCTAAAATCAGGAAATATAATTTGAGAATGAAAACTTAAATTTAAACACTTACACCTTTTCCTACTTTATATCATAATTAAACTTTTCAGAAGTTAAAGTTCATTCAGATAAATATATTAATCCCTGTTCCATTTAGGATTTTGGATTGAAATTACGTAACATTTCAGAGGGAAAAAAAGCTTTCTAGCAAATTACAGGTTGAGTTACTAAGAAATGCGCTTTCAAATTTAGCTTATGATGAGACTTTTTGTCAATAATGGATTACTGCATGTCACAACATGATGGGAGGTAATGCCTTTAGCTATCATATCTTAGTTTTAAAATATATTCTAAATTTTAATTGTCAGTACTCAGACTGGGCATGGTGGCATATGTCTGTAATCTTAGCACTTGTTAGATTCAGGCAGATTGCCATGAGTTCAAGGCCAGCCTGGGCTACTTAAGATAGTTCAAGACCAGCCTGAACTTCATAATGAGACCCTTTCTCAAAACAAAACAAAATGAAAAAATACAAACAAATTTTTTTTAAAATTTAATTTGTCAGGCAATTGTTTGATGTTTTCATACTTTAGAAAGGTGTAGGGGTCTATTCCTCTGTAGTCGAATTGTTTGAATGGTTCAGGTTTTAATGTCCTTGAGTACAAGAAAGATCCATTCACTTTCCTACAAATGACTTGAATTTATCTTTTTTGTGACTGATACAATGGGACCTCTTTTCAGGAACTTAACTGCACAAGTCTGGTTGCAAACTGACTTGCACGAGAACTGAAACTAATTTTCCCATAAGTTCAATATTGAAACTAACCACTGAATTCAGTTCTTTTCCAATTCAGTTTGCAATCAGAATCATGGAAAGAATTAAATTTGTGAACCAAGCTATCACTATATATTTTTTTACCTATTCATCTGTTTTTGGAATATATACTGCTATCTTAGTTTAGAAAATTGTGAGTTGTGCAGCAAATATCACCAATTTGCTGTTATCAAAACAGTAACATGGTGACAAACAATGAAACTGAAGTTGGAGAAGATAGGGTGTAAGCAAATTTATTTAAAAGGCAAGGAAGTAAATCTCTTGCTAGCTGGGAGGGATTTCTGAGTAGGATACACATAAGAGCTCTTTGTCTAGGATTTTTAAAGTGATTTAGAAGTGACTTCAGGCAATTGTGTAAGCAATATAATCGCTACCCAATAGAAGACTACATATTTTGGGGGTGTAATCTATGCAGTGTTCACACAGTGTCTCTGCAGCGCCCATGTGCCCATGAGTCAATGCTCTTCTCGATCATGTCCTGGGGACACCAGACAGCAGAACACCTGGCAGATGTTTTAATAAGCTTGCTGCAGAATTGTGTCTCAAAATACTCCACTCTGGGCTTCCTCACTCTATTTGGGAGCCACTGCTGTTACTGACTAATAGAATCCTAATTCCTGTCTCAATAATTCCTCTTACACTAAATCCCATATTAGCTTTGGTGTCACAGGATTTTATAATTTATAATTATTGCATGAATTTACTCCCTAACCACATCTTCCTTGAAACCTTCAAAAAAAATCTAGTGTCATTTAAAACTGTCACAAATTAGTTTTCCTGATTTTCTAGTTCTTCCATATGAATTGCCTAAAACTTTGTCAGGACTCTATCATCTTCTCCAAATGTAACTGACAGATTAAGCTCAGTGACCTACGAACATAAAACTAATATTTATATGTGTGTTCATTTCCCTTTAAACTATTTTCCTAAGCCATTTTAGGGGTAAAACTTCTTAGAAACTTAAAGGGAGTTGCTCAGAGAACAATTCTGGCTGTCTCATCCACTTTGTAAACTTTTCTTAGTAAATTCACTTAGTAAATTTTTCTTAGTAAATAAATGGTTGAGGCAGAGAAAAAAGCATGAAATAATTCTATTTTTTCCTTTATTCGACACTGTCCATGAATAAGTTAATTAAAGAAATAGGACATGAGATTTCAGAAAAAGCCAGCCAGCTAATATGTCACAAATTTAAGCTTCTAGCCAGGCAAGGCGGCAAATGCCTATGTTCTCAGCACTAAGGAGTCTGAGGTAAGATATTTGCCTCAAATCTTAAGCTAGTCTTGACTACATAGTGAATTCAAGGTGAATCTGAAATACAAATCAAGACTGTCACAAAAACAAACAAAAGCTATGCTTCTGAGATCAAGTCACCATCATTTTAAAATGAACCGGATTCAACATTTACGTATTATGAAGGTTAAGACATTTTACCAGTGCTTCTAGGTAATATCTTTAAAAAGTTGAAACAACAAAGAAGTAAGATGCACATGTGGCCTTTTTTCTTATTAATATTTGGATGGAAGAAGGGAGACACAGTCCAATAAAGAATCCTCTGAAACCTATAAAGTGAGGACACAAAATTGAATCTTAATTATAGACAAGGCCTATGTAAGAAGCAAGTGGATGTCAAATTATCTATGGGTGCTATATTGCATCAAGATAGACAGTGATGATGGTGTGGTGTGCATCAATAACTAATGAGTTGGGAGAAAGTTCATTATTCTAAGTTATGCTTAATTTCTTTTAGGCTCCTCAGAGGATACTAGTACATTCACAAATTCCTAAATTAGCTGACAATTTTGAAGGATGTATTGTTAAATATGCTAAAGGTTCTAAAAATAGAGCAGTCCATGTGCAGAAGAACATAGTTCTTTTCAGAAGATCCATAACTCTGAAGAACTAGAACAGTACTGAGATCCTGCCTGCAGATAATTCATTTTATTAATTTTAAATAAAACCTAGATTTTATTTCAAATCATACCTTATAATGGGAGCAGGAAAGATGGACTTCATTTAAAGTAAGGAAATAGCAGAATTTGGACTAAAAGGACAGAAAGTGGGCTTTACAATTGTAATTACCATTGCAATGGAATTTGATACTACATTGTTTTTTCAAAAACAGAAATGAAATTTTCATGTTAGTTATACCTGAACCATTCTTAATATAGATCACATTATATTAGGTCATAAGATCTAAGGTAATTTCAAAAATAAAAGTTGAATTGGTCTACTCGTGAAATGAAAACAGCTAATACAAAAATTTTTGCCAAACATAAGAAATAGAAAGTCAAAAAGTTTGCAAAAAAAATCATTGATTACAAATATACTCTCATATATATATGCACATATATGAAAGTATGTATAAAAACAGGGAGACATTTGTGTATGTATAATATCAAACAGTAACATACAGATTAATGTACCTTGAATATCTAAACTAAATATTTATGCAAAATATAAACATAGAAGATATTTCAGCTTAATGAAAAATAATTATAAAAATGTGAAGTAAAAGACACTTTAACTTTTAACTAAAAGTTCAGCTTTAAATATTTTTAACATTTTTGATTAACATGTATTGTTTTTACATATTAGTGAGATATAGAGTGAAGTTTCAATAGTTGCATACAATGTACACTAATCCAATGCAGCCTGACTTTTTCTAAGCTACCTCTCTCTCCTCAGTAAACTGTAATGATCAGTACTCCATGGCAATCAACTTAGTTTTATTTTAACTTACACATGTGAAAGAAAATATATTGTATTCATCTTTTTTGTCTGGTTTACTTCACTTAACCCCCTCCTGTGGTTCCATGCATTTTACTGCAAATTCTAAAATTTCTTTCTTTAAGGTTCAATATTATTAATATTATTATTTCTACTATAATATGAGTATGCTGTATATATTTTCAGGTTGATTTCATTTCCTTTGGATATATGCCCATAAGGATAGCTGCATCAAATGCTAGATCTCACAAGGAAATAACCATTATAATTTTTCTTTAAAAATACTTCATAGTAATACTGGAGGTAATAATGGTGAATTTCTCATTCATCAGAAAAACTGAGAAAGAGAATACCAAAAAATTTATTGAAATAAAATGTGCTACATACCATTGACTGTATCTAGGATACCTCTTTTGCAAGAATATTAGATAATTTATAAAAATAACTGATGCTCCAGTTGTCTCCTTCTTAAACTACTCTATGCTTCAGAGAAATTGGCATCACCACCCATTACAGTGGTGGACCTAATATAACGAATTTCTATTTATTTTGACACTTGTGCAAAATGAAAATGTGGTGATCATGTCCAAAAAATGCTAAGAAAAATC
>RJWT010040039.1:0-12557 GCA_004365215.1 Cuniculus paca
GTCTGAATATCCCATCTCTAGTATATGAAACTCACTGAAAAATATAACTCCAAGACTTTTTAATAAAGTTTGCAGCTTTTGTCCTTGAAGATTCTAGTTCCAGATGAATCTTTACAATACAGACCTTGGGGGAAGGGATGTGGAGGATATAGAAAAGAAGCACTAATAAATCTCTAAAATTTGACAAGTGACAGATCTTTGCCTGGTTAACTAGCTATGCAAAGATTTTAGTAGATTTTATGTCATTCCCAATTTTTCTTATTCATAAGAATTTTATCATGCTAACCTACACAAAAGAAACAATCCTGTATTTGCTTTGCAGTACATTTAAAAATGTGCAGTCAGAGTGTATGATGTATTTGTGTTCTCACTATCTTGCAAAAACAGAGTTGTATAGTTCACTCCAAATTAGGGGTGGGGCCATGCAGAATTACTTTCTGAATAGAGAAATACTGAATAACATTGATAAAAACAATAGTGCACATACCTAAGAGCTGTTTCTAGCTAAAATACCTAAAGTTCAGCAGTCTGTGGATTGCTGTAATTCCTTAGCCCCTTTTTCCTCTTTGTATCTGCAGCTTCACTCCTCTCTGTGGAACACTTTTATTTTCTCTCCCTCTTCTTCCTTTCTTCTGTGAGCTCCCTTCTTTTTTCCCCTTCATGCACCCATATCCCTAATTCAAGAACCACTTCTTTCTCAGCACTTACACATCTTCGTAATTTTTTACTGTGAGAGAAGAAAGCAAATGCCTTTGCTTATCCACTTAGCATGCTCTTCTTTCTAACTTACTTTTACAAAGCTCCAGGTAAAACCCCAGACAATCAAGGAAGCTTGAGGGAAAAGTTGCAATAAAGTGGAATGACTAGACCAGCTATTAGAAAAAAGTGTTCAAATTACTATAATTACTTTAAAGAATTATTGTCAGTGTAGTGGAGGGATAGAGGAACTGACTTCAATCAATGTTGATCAGTGACTGAAGCTGAATGCTTCTAAAAACACATAATTATCTCATAGGTTGCACTGTCAGCTACTGGATCTGAATGGCTGGCTTGAATCCTGCCTCTAGTGTACTGGTGCTGTGTTCTAAATTTACTTACTTAATTTCCATAACACTTGGTTTTTTCAATAGCAAGATAAACAGGAAATAATAGTATGATGTCTGAACTAAGATAATATATGTAAGGTGATAACTATCAGTTTCTGATACTACATGCTTGAACATGCTGGTCATTATCAACAAAGTTATAGTTTTTCTTATTTTTATTGATTCTAACAATAATAATTTCTTGTTTAAAAATTAATTCTCTTAAAAGCAATTATCTAAAGTTTTATTTTCTTTACTTGCATAAAAGTTTAGCCAGTTTTTGCTTTAATTTTATTTGTATAAAATATGTATATGTACAAAGTTTAATAAGCCATAGTTTCTCAAAATTCATAAGGAGAAACCGCACATTTTCAGACTTAAATTCTCACTTCCAGAAGTAATTACTTTCATTTTACTTTTTTATATTTTCCTGAAATTTTGCCCTTCCTGTCCCTAGATAACTTGCTTATTCTATTTTTTCAGTTTCTGTTATTATCTTTTGAATTCCTGCTAAGAAGATGAGACTTTGCCACCTTTCATCACTGTCCCACATTTGTAGAAAGTACACTCACTTCTACACACTTCTTTCATCATGACTTGCCACAAATTTTATTTAACATTCAGTGTTTATGTAATACAACTGAACACATAATGACAGATGAAGTCCTTTAGTATACAAGTAAGTTCTGTTTCTGGTGGAGTTTTAAGCATATGCAAGAGTTAATATTTAAATGATAATCTTCAATTTCTTAATGTTTAATGCACCTTATGGCAAACCATGTGAAATTTTTCAACAGAAGTTGAAGCCTTCTGTCACTGTGTTTGAACACATAAGGTGTTCCATGGGTTCTGTTTTGTAATTTGACACCACACTCCTAAGGCTGCCTCTCATCCTGCTCTAGTTAGAACTGTGCTATTTAGGTCTTCTGTAAAAGTATTATCTTTATATTTCTGTTCACTATCAATCTTGGGAATTCTATTTATTTCTGTCTTGTATTGGATCTTTTATGTCTTCTGCTTCTTTTTTTAGTTTTTCTTTCTCTTAATTGTTGTCAACCATAATTTTCACGAGCATATTTATACAATAAGTTTTGGGAAAAAGAACCAAAATTTTACGTTTTATTGTGTAATTTTTTTTGTTTGAAAATGCTTTAGCCTAGGGGTTAGCCAACTCTTTTATCTTTAATTTTCAAAATGACTGCTTAGCAGCCTTATACCATTCTGATTCCTGGTCCTTTATATATAAAAAGTTTTCTTCTTCCCACGTCTAAAGCTTCCGGAATTGTCCCCTTATTTTTGACATGGGCATCTTTTTATTCACTGTAATGAGGTCTCATCGGACCTGTTCAACCCAAAGCTAAACTCAATCTTTGATAATTTCTTCCATTTTCTCTTTTCTCTCTTTATAGAATGCCAATTAGCCTAAATCTTCTAGACTGACTTAAAGTCTTTTTCAGACACACAAAAACTGAAAGAATTTATCACTGCCAGGCCTTTTTTATAAGGAATGTTACAGGATCTTCTTAAGGGTGAAGGAAAATATCAACCAAAGTACAAATTTATACACTGGATTAAATTAGAATTGCACGAGGAAATATTGAAAACTTTTCCTACTTACTTAATTATCTTTATAATATAATTTACTATTTAACTAAAGGTAATAATAGAGAGTAACATAAAAACCAGGTTCTTGCACAAGTATAAAAACTAAAAGGTCTATAACACAAAGTAAAATATATGATCATGCACAAAACTTGAAGGGAAAGAGAAATGTATTATTTTAACTTTCTTGCACTGTACATGAACTAATATAATAGCATTTAAAAAAGATTTAATCAATTAAAAATGTTTATTATGAACTCTAATAAAAATAGGCAAAAGGATAATAAATAATAAATTAACAATGATAAAATAAATTACAATAAAAAATAATTCATGCAGAAAAAGACAAAGAGAAAAAAAGGTAAAAGAATAGACAGGACAAATAAAAAATACAAGTAAAAATTAGAGATCAACAACAACATTACATATAAATGTTCTGAACTTCTTAATTGCCAATCAGAGATTATTTTATCAGATTTTTAAAAAGACCCATGTATATGCTGCTAACAGCAAATTCATTCCAAATAAAAGATAAAAAATAGGTTAAAAGAATGGAAAAAGATATACCACACTAACATTAATTAAAACTAGAATGGCTTTATTAATATCAAGCAAGCTGCATAGCATATGAGATCAAAAAATATTACTATAGCAACTGAAGGTAAATTAATAATGTAAAAGGGATGTCATCAAAAGATATAGAAATTCTACACTTTCATGTACCTAAGAACAGAGTTTCAAAATCTGTGAAGCAGAAACTGGTACAATTGTAAGGAGAAATATAGTAATCTGTACATAGTCAAAATTTCAATACTTTCCTGTTGCAACTGGACAAAAAATTAGCAAGTATACAGAAGACTTGAGTAACAATCAGTGCACTCAGCAAATGACATTTAAAATACTTTCCTAAATAAAAGAGTAAACATTCTTTTCCAATGCCTATGAAACATGTACTAAATTGTAAAATATTCTGGGTCATAAAACAAGTTTAAATGAATTGTGAAAAAAATCTACTATGAAGTGAAATGAACTTTAAAAAATAGAATGTTGTCGTGAAAATCTTTTGAAATATTTGTAGCTGAACAATATACTTTTAAATAGCCCATGTTTCAGAAAAAAAAATCAAAAATGAAATTAGAAAGTATTTCGAATGTGGTTAAAATGAAAATTCACTAGAATTTGTAGGATGCCACTAAACCTATGCCAAGATGAAAATTTATAGCACTTAATGCTTACATGAGAAAGAAGAAAAATCTCAGAACATTAATCACATTCCTTTACCTTAAGAGACCAGAAAGAATGGAAAAGGAAATGCAGATTAAAATAAAGGTTATAATAAGCATAAAAATGAAAAGCAATCAAATAGGAAATCAATGGAGAAATAAATAAGAAGCTGTCATGTTTTAACCTTAATGTCAATAAAAACATTTCACTTCCATCCAAAATCATCAGGAAAAATATTATAACCATAAATATCAGGAATGAGAAGAGTAATTTCAGAGAAGTTTCTACTCACACAAAAATGTGACAAAGAAATTACATGGGAAGAATAGTACAGATATAGAAATACTGGAATTTTGGGATCATAGGTATATTGATAAAACAATTTTAGCAAATAAAATCAATCTCTCCCCATATATTTTAATTTCCCTTTATCTTTTAACTGTTACATCTTTTTCTGTTAGCACAAATTTGTCTTTCTAGAAAGAGTTTTCAAAGTTCCTTGTATCTGTTTCTTCTCTATTTTGGTCTCTGTCTTTTATTTTAAAATTTTCTTCAAATTTTAGTGGCTCTGACTATATAGCAGATATGCACATTGAGAAATGATAAGTTTGGATTTAGACTCTTTGTTCTGGGGCCCTACTTCTTTTTGGAGAGTGGGTGCTGACTAACATGCAGAAGGCAACATTTCAATGTTACATCTATAACGTGGGAATAACTTCTATTGTTCTAGAAAATACAGGAAAAAAATTGATGTTATTGTTCACAGCAAGGTAATACTTTCTTGGAATATTTTACTAATGAGGCCATGGGATGACGAAAGGTATAGCGTTTTAATTTTTCGAAGTAACTTCATAGAGTTTAACAAAAATTTGTTACTACAACACACTAAAAGTATAAGAAATCATATGTTAATAACTATTGTTTTAATGCTTTTAAAACAACCACCTTAGGGATATAACTCTTAATCTAATGGTCAGATGGTTAGAAAAAAATCTGGAACTTGTGTAGTATTTTCACTTGAACCTACAGGTTCTTCTTGTGAATATTTTCAATGTTCTAAGAATGAACTATTTTGAAGAAATAGGTGAAAGGAGAATTGGATTAACATGGAACATTATCGAGCTGAGGATATAATTGTGCCGTAGACACAGGCATGCTTCATAAATAGTAGAACTTGAACATTAGCTCTGAAAACAATTTCAGATGGAAAATTCCAAACATTCTTTGAATGCTGACAGTCTCATTAGAATAAATGTATTAATTACAGAAGTGACTACTTTGAAAGACATCTGTCATTGGGATCCAAAATTTAGGTGTGCTAACCTGGAGGGAGTAATTAGGAGGCCCCAATTTATTTCTTTACAGACATACTTTAGGTAAGTATACCAGGTGAGGTCAAGAAAGTTGCCCCATTACCCACCTGCAAACACCTATTAATGCTGGGTCGCCTCTAGAGAATGCGGGGCTGATGACAGCAAAAGGCAAAAAGGCTCCTACTTTGATAAATACCCTAAGGGTCTGCAAAATGGCAGTGCTGGGAGGCATGTGCCAAATCATGTTTGGCTTTGGCCCCATAACTTGTGAGTCTGTCAAAGACTCATCACATCAATTGGTGGAAAATGGATTACTGTCATTCTTCAGGGCACGGCACATCATTCCCCATTGATTGGCATGCCAAATCCTTCACAAAGTAATGAGTCAGGGACGATTCAAATCATCATCCAACTGTCAGCTTGATTGCATAGCCCTCTATCAATGGGATTAAACTGGTGTGGCATCCAAAATGTAATGAAACGCATTACTTCACTTGAAAAGTTGACAGGAAGACAGGAATGCTGGACCCAGGAGGCCTAGGCATACAAGAAAAAAATAAAAATAAAAGTGGGGGGGTGAATTGATGGATGATGTGAATATATTTTTTATGCCTCACAGGAGATGCTATGATTAAAAGGAATTACATTCCACTTCAAAGAGAATTAAAACTGAAAGTGACACTGTAGAAATCATCTGACCTAGTCTTTAGAAAGAAAGAAAGAAAGAAACCGAAGTAAAGGAAGGGAAATAAGTTACTAATGCTAGTTAATATGAAAATAATATAAGTAAAATACAAATCATGTTCTTGTAGGGGAAAGAAACCTAATTTTCAGTATTGGTTTTACATTTATTAACTTTGTCATCATGGGCAACTTCTTCAGCCTCTACCTCCTCTTCTGCCAAATGGGGATAGTTATACTACATATATCATATATATAAATTTTCAATGTACATGTAGATCACATATATGTAATATCCTATTAGATCATAGATCATATATATGATCAAATTAAGAGAGCAAGCTTTTATATAAAATGACTATAACTTAGTTGCTTTGTTCTGTATCAAAACCCAAGAAAATTAAAGTAGTATCTTAAAAAAATATGCTGTTGCTAAGAAAAATATGCTGTTGTGTTGCTTAGTTTGTATGCAATATACACACAAGTATGCAAAGATGCCTATTAGAGATAATCGAGGGTAATTTTTTATTTTTCTTATGCCCTGGTGAACCTCAGAATTTTATATCAGAAAATGGCCATCTTTTGCATATTCAAAACTCACATATGTTATTATATTAGTTAATGTAGTATAGAAAAGGTACAAATCCTGACAAGATCATATGTCTGGTAAAAGGTTAGAATGTTGCTAGTATGTCTCCAGAACCATGAACCTAAAAGTCCTTGTGGTGATGATGTTCCACGCGTCAACAGCAGACATTTTTTTCAGTGTTTTCTCAGCAGTCTCACTGGGATCATGTTCGGTCACCTGTATACTACTAGCTTGTGTTCTATGGTCCAATAGGTTATGTTGCAAGAAGCTTGCCTTGCATGTAAGTAGTTACTTTATTATACAAAACTTTCCTGTAAGTTGCTCCAGAATATTTATTAAATGCATTAAGCTGACTAAAAGGATATTACTTTGAATTTTAGAAAATCTTTCAATTTAATGGCCTGGAGTATGATAGCTCTACTAGTTAAACATCATTTAACACCTAGAAAATCAAGTTTTTGCACCATTATTGGTATGTTGGAATTAGAAATAAGAGGAACCATTTTATAAATAAAAAGTATTCTTGTAGTTGGGCATCAGGACCAGAGCTGAAAATGTGAATTTAAGTGAACTATTTAAGCATATGTTCCATTGTTAGAAGTGTCACCATATTCTCTAACAGATAATTTAGATGTGGATGTTATGCAAAGTTCTGGTAATCATAACTTCAGAGTTGTATTTACAATTCAGAGTTCATTCAAAGAAGGCAAAGTGACCTATTAAAGAAGTTCAGAAAATCTTAAACGCTATGTCCTCTTTAGTTCTAGTTCTTACAAACTTGTGAAAGGCCTTAAGAAGTCCTGTGGTAAAGAAACCACTTTAACTTTATTCTCTGCAGCATTTCAATTGCTTCTTTGAGAAGGGAAGTTCTTTCTTTTATGACGTCCACCATGGTGACTAGAATAGGACTTGGCAGGTAAGAAGAGTTCAACAAACGCGTCTCGTAAGAATGTCCTGGAATATAGTTCCTAGTGTATTAATGTCTTAGAGTTGTTCTACAGAAAAAGCTGACCTGACAGTTACATATTGTTTTGTGGTAGTTACTAAGGAAAGAATGTAAAACAAGTATAACACAAGCATTGGTCACTAAAGAGTTCAGAGTTTATAGGATAAGGTACAAATGTTCATAAATAACCAAAAGGGAGGCAGTATCATAAATATTGAGAGTACTGGCTTTGGTCTCAAACAAAAGTGGGTTCTAGTTTTGACACTGTCACTTACTAACTGAATGATCTGAGCCTAGTTATTTAATCTAAAACTTTAAACATCCAACCTGAAAATTAAGTTAAAATTATCATCTATGTCACATGAAAATTATTTTATATAATACATAGAAAGGAAAAGGAACATATCGTGTTTCTATTCCTAATACCAAACAATGGAAAAACATAGTCATTATTCAAATGGTTGTTAAGTGAATTAATGATGATTTAATTGTGTATTTGTAATTTTCACCTAGCATAATACCTTTCATGGAGTAGCTGCCTAAGAAAATATTGTCAAATAAATAAATGGATCAGAGAAGAATTTTCTGAGCTCAGCATGCACAACAATCTTTTAACACATAATTTGAATATCTTGCTTTACAATTGTAGTCATACAAATTTGTTGGAGACCAGACTGTGAAAGAGTTAAGGTGCTGATCATGGGATTCTCTGGTGGTGTTAGAAAAGCTCATATTCACAGCCTCTGAAGGCAAGATAAGACCTCTGAAGGCAAGATAAGACAGCATGTGAGGACATTTGACTCTCACTCCTATTCCAGGGCGATAACCGCCAATCTAAGAGACAATACAGTTCTCCCAACTAGCAAGATATACTGCCTAGAGTGTCTTGTTTGTGACTTCTCAAGGCTTGTTCATTTTCAGGGACTTTTGCATCAGATGTACCCTCCACTTCCTGTACCCCCCTGAATTGTTAAGGACTCAATAAATACAGACAGTCTAGAGAAGTCTGTCTTGGCTCTTAGAGATTTCTGACTTTCCTGGACTCCTCAAAAATCCATATAGCATTTTGCCTTATTTAATCATTTTCCATAGGCTCATCTATAAGATTGGGAACTTGGCCAGCTCCCAATGCAAACTAATATTTATAAAAATATACCCTTTTTTGTACCCCTTGTGTTGATTTGGCAATATGTCAACTTGTCCAGGCCAAACTACATTTACCATGATTCCCTTCCCTGTACATTTTCAGTTAGAGTGGGCCAAATGGGGAAAACTTTTGCGTATTTGTAGTCTGAAAGTAAAGGAGGACTTCCTTTGTTAGTTCATTTAATTTCTGGCTCCACTCTTGATGTTGGATAGCAGACAGACTTGTAGTTGCTCCATTTTCCTCTGGATTTTCCTTCAATTACTCCTGTTTCTGAGCAGGTGTGTGTTTAGAACCATGATAAAGAACACCAAATTGACTTCCTCATCAAGTTAAAATCCAGGAAATCATAATATGAATTTCAGTGTATCCATGTGGGTCCAACATCAACTTGTATATAATTCTTTTCTAAATGTGCTATATTTTTCCTTTTATACACAGAACATAAGAAAACTACTTTTATTCTTATGAATATGATTGGATCCTTAGAGCTCTTCTTCCCAATATCACTTCTCAACTAAAAGGACAACAAAGCAGTGTGAAGCTCACCCAGAGACACAGCATCTGTCCTTACTTTCAACTTATAAGTCTTTGGGACAAAAGTGAATCTGTCATTCTGTGAGTGTTTGATTTGGCTTTCTTCAGTGGATGATGACTATACTTCCCCTGGTTATTTTGTGGTATATTATAGAGATGAAAACCAATACTCCTTGAAAAAATACACAAATCTCTGGTATTTACAAACATGAAGCTATATCTGGGGCATTGCTATTATTATTTTCAATCTATTCTATCATTTGGCAAGGATTTATTTTATACCACTTACATGCAGAGAGCACACTCTTCAATTTCTCACTTTCTGCTTACAGAAGAGGTTTTATTGTTCTTTTTAGGAGAAAATAAGTTAGAACTTAGGTAACTACCCCAGTTTATAATCGACCCCATCAAACAATACTGCCCAAATATCTAAGCATATCTTTAAAACATGTAAAACACATTGAGAAATTGGGTAAACTCTTTTGTCTGTAATGCTGTGCTTTAAATAGCTGTTTGTAAAACATTTAATTAAATTTAAAATGATGTCATACAGAGAAAATTACTACATATCACATGAGAGTCAATTCAACTCTAGGCAGAGGGAATTGCCAAGTTACTTGGTTGACATCAAAGATGTTTCAGACTTAAGAGAGGGTGCTATGACTGACAGCACTTTACGAAACTCTCCCTGAGGCACCAACTGTCTATCAATCAAAAACTTTCAGTTGATAGTTAAGAACATCTATTTAATTTCAAGCAATATTATTTTAATCAGAGAAATGTGAAAATTAACATTTAAATATATAAATAGTATATGTATATTAAAACAATTGATATGTCTTTAAAAGTTGGTAATGAGATTAAGATTTTTTGCTTAGGGTTTGAAAATTAATATGCCATTTGATCACTGGTCAAAAATGCTTCAAAAATATTTAGAATCAGCATGTGAAGAAGGCTTACACTTTGATTAGGATAGTGAAGATGAAACTGTGTCCATAAATATGTATTCTATGTGAATTATTATATGTAATGTGTGTATATATTCAGAAAATGTGTTTTGTGTCATGTGTTTATGTGCTTGCCTGGAAAAGCTGTTGCAAATGTGGATTTCAATGTCAATTGTAAGATAAAAACGAGAGAATTTGATACATGCTTTTAAGCTGTTTTTAATTTCAGATCTTGCAAGTCAGAGGTAAACATACAGGTAGATAAAATTTTCCAGGTATTCACTTAAAGGAAATGAACAAAGTAGATAATTGCAAGCAGGTAAGTGTGATAAAAGATCTACCACATATTAGAACTTAAAGTTTTAGATTTTAGAAAATATAAATTATCTAAAATGTCAGTTTCATAAATGGTGAATTTGAAGATAGGACAAGAATCTTCAATGTTGATAGGAAGAAAAGGACATCAAAGGGAGTAAGCTGAAGCCATTAATATTTTAAAGTATTTGAATGGGTACATTTTATCTCCATAATAAAATGAAATGGCAATTCTGGAATAACTAGTACATAAAATACTGAAAAGTAATTGCAGTCACCAGAACAATGAATCTGTAGTCTATAAATATAAGTGACTTGCATTGGAAGCATACATAGAAAGAGAAACCAAAATAAGGTAGAATGCAAAGAAAAAAAAAGAAAGAATAAGAAAAAAGAAAGAAAGAAAACATTAAATTTATTTAAAAATCCACAATATATTATATACAGCACATGCAGTTGTGTGTATAATTCCTTAGCTTAATGGAAACAAGGAGAAGAAAGCATTTAAATACACAGGAAATTAGATCCACTTTAGAAAAAGAATTCTAGAATAAGATGAGAAATTGATTCCAAAATACAAATAATATCTTTTGTAAAATTTCTAATAAATAAGCAAATTTTAGTAGCAGTTGTTGTGCCTTCGGCAAATATGTACATGTTCTAAATTACCCAACATTGGCCATTGTGGTTATAGAAACATAGAGCAGACTCAAGTTAAATTGCAGTAGTGCAAACAGTGAAGCAATTAGCAAGAAGCTAATTACTAAAGACAGATAAATGGAAAGCTCACATCCTGACCTACAATTGAATTCTTAGAATCATGAAACATGTTCGGGAATATGCTGCCTGTGTTGCAACAAGTTTAAAATTTCTTGTTTTCTCTCTTTTATAATGAAATACCCTTTCCTCTCTAGGATGGAATTTCCTTTGATTATGTATAAGCATTGTCTCTTACCAAATCAAAATGGGATACATTTTGGGTCCTGAAAGTGTAGAGCCAGTCCTGAGTCAGGTTCCTTCTGAAAACAAGCTTTCCACTTGAGTGTCTGAACTGTAATTCAAGGTAAGATTAGTTGTGGAAAAGCAATATTGCCAATAGTGCTAGTCTGAGGCCTGGTGAGAAAATAAAATATCAATTCTCATTTCATCTTTTCTGCTTATCCCTCTTTATTTCCTGCCTCTTTCCAAACTCCTACAGCTTTGCCCTCCAAAGTTCGTCAGCAATTTTCTCAATTTAGAAAAAATATACTGCAGTATGTTTTGAAATAACCATGGCCAAACCCTTAAGTAAAATTTAGTCTTTTTGTAATTATAAAATACAATCGTCCTGGTGAAAGTATGGAGTGCATTACCAGCAGAAACCTGAGGTTTAACAGGAGAACTAGGTGTCTACATTCTCCATGGAACCTTCACATTTGAAGTAAGTTACAGAACTACTGATTCCTCAGCGAGACCACTGCTCTCCCAGGCACAGTAAAACAGACCTGTGGAGAGTCCTCGATGCCATGGTGCAAGAGCAAGGTGCAATGAACATGATCAAGCCCCAGGCTTCAATGTGCCAGTATATTTTCACACTGAATCACACAGTACTGGCAGGATGCATCAATGAAATGCATAGAATTTCCTATAAAACTCAGTTCTTCTGCACTAGAATCTCCCTGAGTCTTCAGAGGCCTTCCTACATCTCCCTCTGTACCCTGTCCTTTAATGCATCTCACAGTTTTCCTTCTAGTGATAGAATTATATTGGAGGAGATGATCAAAGATGGTGGAACAGCAAGCAGCAGAGGAAACAGTCTCTCTGAGAGAAACAGTTCAGACGCTGGAATATAGCATCATGGAGAGGACGAGAAAGAAGGAAGTGTGTCCCCTGGACCCAGGAAGAATCTAAAATATGAATTGAAACCCATAAAGAGAATAAAAATAATTTAAATGAAGAAGAAGGTGCTGGCTGGCAGTGCCTTAGCCTGGAGCCAGACTCACCCTGCCAGAAGAGCTGCTGAGCCTGGAGAGGCACAGTTGCCGTCATCCTCGCAGTGGCAGTTGCAGTTGTGGTGGCAATCATGGTTGTGATCACAGCTGCAGTCGACCCCACAGGTCTCTACAGAGAAGCGTGAGGGTGAAGGAGAGTGGCAGACTCAGAGATCCGTGCTGGCTGGTGGTGAGTGCTGGGGA
>RJWT010040040.1:0-12562 GCA_004365215.1 Cuniculus paca
AAGAAATGTGGATGCGGGATGGGTAGAACCTGGCAGGAACCAGCTGGCATAACACACTCAGGCAGGGTCATGAAGGAGAAGTTAACTATTTTACAAAGCTGGTGCAGGATGGAGAAAAGCACGGCCCCGTGGCGTGGGGCTGGCAACCGTGGGCATCATTCCTCTCCCTAGGTCCAGAGATGGACACGGGAAGCAACACCCAGGCACCCGGGATCTCCACCCGAGGGCCAGCACGACAGGAGCCCTGACCTTCGGTGAAGGGTAGCGCCTCCTCTCGGCAGCCTGGCTGGCGGGGAGGGACCTGGGGAAACAATGTCGCAGCTTCTCCGCCCTCTGTCCAGACTGGTGACTGCAACTGCTGAACTAGAAAAGGAGAGAGAGTCCCCCAGGACAATCCCCACAGATCAGTATCCCGGATGCAAGAACAGAGTAAGAAAGAAATGGAAATTAGACCCAGAGGAACAGTCAGAAAATGCTCGCAGAGAAGGAGGAACAAGCATTTGGAAGAACTACCAGAAACATCAGAACTCATCCTGTGTGGCCAGTGGGGCGCCATGCGGGGGTTGACCGTGAGGAGCACTTCTCTCCTCTAGAGGGCGCGCGAGGACCGCGCGCATTCCATCCGCGTCCCAAGGAGGCGCCAAAGGGAGGCTGAGAGACGCAGACTCAAGAGCCAGCCCTCGGCCAGGGGACAGGGCCAGAAGTGAAGGGAGTGCCTCTGGAATGGGCACTCTAACCTCTGCCCTTAGACTCATGGCACTTGGGTTGCTTTCTAATGATAAAGGAAGCAAAGCTAATACTTAGTGTTTGCCATGTGCTGAGTTCTTGGCACGGAATAGCTCTTTGAGTGAAGTATCATCATAATTAGGTTTTAAAGAGACTGACAGAGTCTGGATTTAAATCCACTCGCATAGAGCTACTCTCTGCTCCATTTTGCTCCCATTCTGCTAGTTTAATCAGCAGGGTCAAAGGGGCTAAGAAAACCAGGGCAGGGCCCGTAGAGAAGGAGACCCAGGTAGCACTTGTCTTCATTCAACAATCTTCAGCACGCATTCCATGACTGAGCACTCAGTACCTGCCAGGCTGTGATCTGGGTCCAAGGACACTCACGTGAACAAGGTGCGAGGTACCACAGTGCAAGAAGAGCCTAGCTGAGCAGATTTGAGTCCTGGGTCTGCTATATACTATCTATGGGGCCCGCGAAATGTCACTCAAGTCCTTTACACCTGCTTCCTTGGCCTTAAAATATAGATAATAAGAAAGTGCAAAGCACTCAGAACAATGCCTGGAAGATCATTTATGTCACAGAGCTGTGCGCTGCTCTTCTTACCGCACGCTATCAACCTTTGGAGCTGCTTCAGGGGAGAGAGAGACCCAGAGGAACAGGATCAATTCTCAGCTAAGAGCAAGGGAGCCCAACAGGCCACCCAACCTCAGACTGCGGCAAGGCCCAGGGCTGTAAGAGCAGAAGGATTCTGGAGGCTCCACGCGGTCCAGCTCAGCTTTTGAGTTTGGGTTCAAAGCTCTAAATCAGGGGTGACAGACAGGTTTTTGTCTGGTGTTCCAACTCCGAGGGGTTGACGCTGGCTACCTGAACTATTGTGTTCTCAGACCATGAATCGAATGAGCAACAAAGAAGGTCATCAGAGGTGAGTGATGTCTGCCGGAATGAGGATGGAAAAGAGGAAGAACATGCTCTAGACCAGTGTTCTGCTACCTGAAAGTCCCTTCTGCAGCAGTGGCTGGGCAGGACTCAGAGGTCCCAAGTACACCCACAGGTTAAGGTGACCACCTCTCCTAGTTTTCCCAGGACTATCCCAGTTAGCACCACAAGTCTGATGTCCTAGGAAAACCCTCAAATTTGGTACATCTCAGCTTCATGGATTTTTTTTTTCTAGTTGACAACGTTTAAAAACATAAAACAACTGTGAGCTCTGATCAGTAGCAATCATTCTTTCTCGGCCAATTTCAGCCTGTAAAAATGTGTCTCACTCAGGCCTGTTGCAATGTGCCTGCCTTTAGAGCCTCAGAATTTCCCCCACTTCACAATAGCTGACCTCTGTCTGTCTCTTTTCTCAGCTGTTTTCCCCAATGCGTCCATTGAAGTCTTAGCAGGAAACAGATGGCACCCTAAAAGGGGCTTAACTGGAATGAATTTCACATGGGGATTATTTACAGAGGTGTAGGCAGGGTTAATGGAGCCCACAAGAGCCGAGGATACACTCAGGGATTAGGCCTTACCACTGGAGGTCTGCAGGCCCAGGGGAGGACGGGCTGTTCCCAGCCTAGGAAAAGCAGGAACTGCGTAAGAGAGGCCGCCATGCTGCAACCCCTGCCCGAAATCATCAAAATCCCTTCTCTTGCTCTCCTCCTGCCCTCTGGCCTCTGGTAGAGGCAAGAAAAAGCAGATGCAACAGCAGTTTAGGAGGGCCAGCCTCCTAGGCCACAGAGTGTGACAGGCAAGGGCAGAGAACAGATCTAAGAATAACCATCAGGCCACCTTATTGTCACTTGGCTTCCATTCCGGTCCCTCCGTTAGCTGAGGGGGCTCAGGTTCCTGACCCAGGGAAAACACAGCTACCATATAATCCAGGGGGTAACAGAGTTCAGTCCCGTTCTTTCCTGGAACCTTAACTGTACCATTAGTAACCACCAGGATGCAAGACAGCAGAGAAAGGAAGTTAGAAGAAAATAAAGTACCCCGGTTGAGCAGATCTCATCTGATCCTGACGCCCTTCTTCCACCAGTCATTCCGTGATGGCTGCCACTGACCTGGCTCCTTGGACATGAAGGTGGCTGTCCTTACTGAGCTGAGCCAAACCTTCACTCGCACAGGCTCCAGGTCCTCAGTGGCCCTGCCTTTGCTGAGTAGTTGCTGTTTCCCAGTGAGCATTACCATCGGACTTGTGAGTCCAATGAATCTGATGGGCTCCAGGTGTAGGGCTGGTCTCATTTTGTAGCTATAATTCTAGTGTCTCCTTGCAAGTTAAAATCAATCACACAGGTCCATATAGACACCCATTTCTCTCCCCTTTGATCAATAGTATGATCACATATGGAAGTGCTGGCAGAAGCACAGACAGGAAAGGGAAGTTTTGCTCCAGAATATGCAATTATTCCCATGAAGACAAAAGACAGCCCATTCCATAATGAAGCAGTCTAATACAATCAGCCTGCATGGCTAATGCCCATAGGAAATGGTGACAAATAAGAGCTCAGTATTGGCTTCTGTTCTGGAAAATTGGATGCTCAGCGGTGGCAGTTGCTAGATCAGCAGTGGTAAGAGGAAGTCCACAGTCTTGCTGTAACACATGGACTCAATTCTGCTTCCTCTGACCTCTGTCCATGAACCTTTGTTCAAGTATAGACATATCTAGTCTTCAGTCCATTTGCACTGCTGTAACAAAATACTACAAGCCGGATGGCTTGCAAACAACAGACATCTATTGCTCATAGCTTTGGAGGCTGGAAGGTCTAAGATCAAGATGCCCCCAGATTTTGCATCTGTTGTGGGCCCAGTTGCTGGTCATAGATGGCACTTTCTGTGTCCCCAAAAGGAGGATATATAAACTCTCCGGCGCCTCTTTTATAAGGCACTAATCATATTCATGAGGGCCGTGCCACTTCCCACTGCCAAGAGCTCTACCTCCTAGTGTCATTCCATTGATGATTAGGTTTCAACAGATGAATTTTGAGGGGATTGGAAATCTCCAGACCATGGCAGCTAGGGAAGGAGCCTCATTGACAACCAAGGGATGGGTAACGTGGGCCACTTCTTTACGCAGCTGTCTTGGTTACTTTTCTCTCATGGCTAAGACAAAGCACCCAACACCCAAAATGAAGGAAGGAAAGGTTTATTTAGCTCACAGTTTGTGGAGGTTTTGGTCCGTAATCAGCTGACTCCAAAGCAAGGTGGTATGGCACAGGGGCAGCAGTTCAAGGCGGCAGAAGACAGCAAAAGCAACAAGAGCAAACAGGAAAACGAGCCTCTTTTCCTCCTTTATATGTTAAGCAGACTACCCTACCCCCCAACCCCGTCTCACTCACACCATCTCCCTGCCCTCCTCCTGCGTAGGATAAAGATGTTTACAAAGTAAGGGCCCTGCCTCTCTGCTGAGTGGCTTAGTTAAAATTCTAAACTTCTCAAGTTGACACAATGTATTAACTATAACAACAGCCTTCTAGAGAGTAGATGCCCTGGGGAAAGTTTAATACGGGACTATTCAGATAGCCTCAGAGACTGTAGCCTTTCTTAGGGGTCCGTCATACAACTTCTGTGCTTGACACCAATCTTTCAAGTCTGGGATAGGTTGACCAACTCATTTTCCACTCCCTAGGAATTTCATGAAGCCTCAGTTTATCTCTGATTTCCAGTTAAGTAGCCCACTGGATGTACTGCCTGAAGCTGTGTCTACTGGGAGATTTGCCTCAGACTTGCAGGGCTACCCTGTACAGATACCTCCTGAAACCAGCCAAAGCCCCTTTCTTTCTTATGAAATAGTCATAGGAAATTCCCCATGACATCAGAAGCATGGTTTGAGGGAAAGGAGGGAAGCAGTAAGAAGTTCTGAGTCATCTGCTTATGCAGACAAATGCTGAAAATAGACCAGGGGAGGTGAGGGGATAGAGAATAACAGCTCACTCACATATGTGCAGTACTTTACCCTTCAGTTAAGATAAAATGACTCTTCAGCAAGCTTCTGCTTACTTTGCATAAGAAAAATCCTGATAAATATAAAAACATTAATATTACAAGCCAATAAAGCAGTAAAGGGATATCTTAGCATTTGGAATATATTTCTGACAAATAGTATATTTCATAGCACTTTCTAAATATATTTGAGGTAAAAGTAGATTTTTCTGATATCTATATTCGATTGATTTTTTTTGCCAGGAAGTCTATTTTGAAGTGTCAATTTTTGATAAATTCCTTCAGTTTTTTTTTAAAACAAGTTCCATTTTTGTATTTTCTTGGTGAAGCATGAAAAACCAAGCTAATTATATAAGATCGGTTCATACAAGCATTAATGAAACTGTGGGAATTCCATCATAAATTTTAAATACAATGTGATTAAACTAATCAATGAAATTAGATGTCAAGAAGGGAAGCAAGAGGAGCATCCGGGGCTGGGAACGTTGTACTTTCTTCTCCGAGTATTGGTTACACGGGTGACTTCATTTTGATAAATTGCCACAAGCTGTGCATTTGTGATGGATGTAATTTTCTGTGCGTGTGTTGTACTCTCATAAGAAGAAAAAGTGAATTGTATTTCACTGATGCTGGCTTTCCTACAAAAGTTTCCATAAACTAGAAACCAGATGAGAAGATTTCATGAAATATCGCACAATTAATGCATTGTCCCAGCTACAGCGTCAATCCATCAGAGACATTCATTGAAGGCTCAGAATACATAGCTTATCGTTTCATGGGGAGAATGACATAACACAGTAACAATTCATTCACAAAACAGATGTTTACCGAGCACCTACTACATGTCAGAATATAATCTAGACACGAGTTTCCATGAAGGAGTAAATCAAGCAGAACTCTTTGTCCTTGTGGAACTCATGCCTAGTGAGGAGAGAAAGAGTTAATTCACAGCAAACAAGGAGTAAATGATGTGATATGTTAGAAGGCAACAGGTCTACTCAAGAAAATGGAGCAGGTAGTGGAGGTAAGGTGTATTGTGGGGAAGACTGTGATTTTAAATAGGATGATCAGCTAGTTGCCACTAAGAAGGTAGTAGTTAAGCCAAACGTGAGGGAAAGGGTATGAGCTGTTCACACAACTGGGGAAGAGTATCTAGGCAGAGGGAATGGTAAGGCAGGAAAGGACCTGACAAGTTCAAGACAAAGGGGTCAGTGTTTGTAGGATGAAATGAGTAAAGGAGAAAGGAACTGATGTGGGGGAAAAGATATGAAGACTGTTGTAAAGTTTGTATTTTATTCTTAATGACATGGGGCAGCATTTTAGGACTATAAACAAGAGAGGGGCATGAGAGGATTCACTGGAGCTATTCGAAGAAAGACCATAGAGGAGAAATAGTGGTAGCAGGCAGAGCAGGCAGGAGGCTATTGCGATAATCCGGGTGAGAAGGATGGAGGGTTGGGCCAGCCTTACAGTGGCAGATGGCCCAATGGTCTCTTGGGAGACTCTCACTTAATTGACAGCTGTTAGTTGTATGAGTTTAGAGGTCAGGATAAACATGTGGGTACAAATATTAGTTTTATATTAATAATCATGGGGATTATACTTTCCAGACTGGATGAAGAGAACAAAGAAGACAGCAAAAAGCAGAACCAAGGTCTAAGGCCTGGAACACTCCAAGAAAAGCACCCAGTAACACAGAAAGCAGGAACATCCAGATCTGTCCTACAGTATTTCAGGCCTGGGACAGGACTGGTTGACTTAACACTGTTCATTACTGTAATAATTACCTCCCAGGAAAATAAGTTCAAAGACATTTTTCCAGTTTCCACGCCAAGCCATGATCATGAGTAATTGTGCTGCACCTGGCACTTCCAAATTATTGCAAATTGTTGAGTGAATTGTGTCAGGGTTTGGAGACAGGCTAAAAAATCTCCTGTTTCTTGAGGTCTGATATTTGAAGTGGATCCAAGGTCCCTTCCCTTTGGAACCCCAGGAATACTTTGGACCAATATGTCAAGGTAGTTCCTGTTTCTTCTTGATCAATTCTTATTGGTCCTTCAATATTTACCCTGCAGAGCCTCTAACTCACTGATTTCTTGGTCTGAATCATCTCCCCTTTAAATAGCTCACTGCCTCTGTTTACTGAAACCTCTTCCTGAAGTCACCTCTTCAAAGAGACCTCTTGTCACCATGTCAGCCCATAGTACACTAGTCTTCCACTTACATGACACTACCTCCTGCTAATATATTTATTTGGTTGTTTGTCTGTCCCACTAAAGTGTAGTTTCCTTGAGGCAGGGACTTCTTTTGTTCTTTCTCTATCCTCAGTGTATAGATCTAGAACAAAGCATCATCTGTAGCAAGCCCCTCAGTAGATGGTAGTGTATGAACGAATTATAGTACCTCTGTTAGGCATGGTCAAGATATCATCTGGGAGAATTTCCCACCATGAGGAAGGACTAGTACTCCCAATAAGTAAAAGTGAAGAATGGAAGATCCCAGCACACAAAACCCTACAATCTGGTTGCTCTGATTAGGACTGTTATGCTGATAGCAATTCCATTCCCAAAACTCAAAATCCTAAACCTGCCAAGCCCTTGAAAGGAAGGACAGTGCACTGAGTAATAACAACCCTCTTTTTAGCAGAGATTCCAGGGTGATTCCCTGAGAGTCATCTCCGGGCAAACCCACCATGTTTCAGTGGAAATTTAGCTGCTTCTTTGGGTTAAATAGTCTGTATTTCTGTCTTATAAACTGTGCCCAGAAATTCTTTTCTTACCGTTAGCTCTTGAAAAGTGGAAACAATGATGTTTCTGACCCACTGTGAACAGGATGGGAATCCACTATAAAGGCACTTACAGAATAGCATCTTTTCACCTGTCTGGTTTTTCTACAGAAACTGGGTTATCAGAAGACTCCCAGATTAGAACCTTATATTTTTGACTATACTGTGGCTTTGAAAATTTCCCAGAGTACACACAGACACAGACACACAGACACACACACACACACACACACACACACACACACACGTGCATACACCCCAGAATTAATAGATTCAGACTGAAACCAGCTAACACAGTGGCACATTGTGACCTAACTCCATGAACACAAATAGAACAGAAATACAAGAACTCAAGCTAGATATTGATGTGTCCAGAAGGTAAGGGTAGCAAGTACACATAAGCCTATAAAAGAAAAAGAAAGGAGATAAGCAATAAAAAAGGTTTCAGGGTCTTACATCTCGGTCGTCTACTAGAGAGGAAAAGGGTTTTATTTTTGTCTCAAGTGTAGCTTGGGCAAACCCAAGTCTTGCTCTTTGTGGTGGGCTTGCAAGCAGGGTAAATGGAAAAAGGGAAATTCCTGGCAAGCTCAGGCTTGGAGATGGTACAAAACAACCTCAGTAAGTATAGTGTGTTTCTTCCTTTCCTGAATCCATACTGACTTGCCCAGTAAAACTTTCTTTAGTCTTTTACTGATTCCAAAACTATTTTAATTTTTGCCTTTCACTTCTTATTTCCTTTCCCACAGATGGTACTGAGTAAAATAAAAGCCTGTAAAACTAAAGCTTAAAAGACTTTCTTTCCTTTTTTTGGCTTTAAAATATTTCACATGACTACGTGAGACTCCCACCTCATCCACCCACACTTACATTTTTCCTCTTCCTAGCATTAATAGTCTAAACTTTCGCTTAAGCAGCAAATTTGGAATAAGAAACTTCATGTATCTTCTTTTCTTTTTACCTCTTAAAGGAGTTTAAAAAAAAATTGAAGATTCTAGCTACAATGGAGTACACATCCTCACTCCTGTTTCTCCCACAGAGCGAAGCCCGGGGCCTGGGAATGGCACAGCAAGAGTGGCTTAATGGTCACATCAACCACTTACATGCAGCAGAAGGGTCCATCTGTCCCTCATGCGCACGTGCCTTGGCGGTGCCTTGTCCTCCTGTGGGACACAGGTCTGTTCAGCATCTTCTTCCAGGAGAGCCCTGTTTCACCGCAGTTCGACACTCGTTGAACGACATCTTTTTCTGCTTCGTGGATTCCTCAAATTCTTTCTTGTAGGCTTCTGCAGCAGCCTTGTCTGGACTGGAAACCTCACGATACCTTATCGCACTGTTGATACCATTTCTCCTATGGAATTTATCAAACCGCCCTACTGGCTTTCAATTCATCGCGTGTTGCATTTGTAGAGGGGGTTTTCTTGCAGTAAATCACTGTGCAGTTCCTGGCTTTTTCACTGACCGTAGCTATCACCTGCCAGCTATTTCTCCTTCAACAGCGCTGACAAAAGTTTTCCACCTTTTCCTCTGCTTCGTTAACATCATTTCTCCTTTTGCCAAATCAGCTCATTCGATGGCGTCTTTATTCTTCAAAATCATTGAGACTGTCAACCTTCCATCTGGTACTCCGAGGCCAGATCACTCACACAAATACCATGCTTGTGCTTTTCTACAATTTCCTCCTTCAATTCCATGGTTATCGTCTTGCAGACCATCTTACCACTCTTGCTTCACCGTGTCTTGTCACCTTCCCTCCTGCTGTGCACTTTCTTTTTATCACCTTGCTTGTGCTACACTTTCTTTGGAGCTGTGCTGGATTGAATAATAGTGTACAGTACTGTGTGTGCGTAAAAGCTCACAAGTTTCCCAGCGAGTATGCACGGGTTTGTCTGCGACCACGATCACCGGTAGAGGAAGCCACAGCCACACATTAGTGGTGGGGAAGATGGCTGAGGCCATGTTCATCACCCGATGTGGAGTTCAAAACTGAAGCAAAAATTTGCTCAATGATTCTGTTTGCAAATAGAAGGGTTCGTGAAGTGAGGTATTACTGTAAATCTACCGAAGCATCTGTTTCCTGAGCAGAAAAGCAAAGACAGGAACCGTAGGAAACCGTGAAAACTCCTGGGAAACTCCTGGGATCACCCTTGACTTCTGCATGCTTGGATGCGAGTTTAAGCCACAAGGACAGACAGCTGAACAGCACGATTGATTGCTGGCAAGATCCTTCCCCAAGCATTGAGTTGCACACATATGTGGTAGATCTAAGAGGCTGTGTAGGCTTACACACCAGACTGACATCAAAATTGTAACCTGCACACAAAACTGGTTGGAACTCACAGACTGATCCTCAGCTTCCTACTGAGACAAAGATATTAATATACTTTGTGGGATTTTAACAAGACCTAGAATCTCACAACATAATAGTCCAGATGTGTAGAATACAAACCAAAAGTATGCAGCATACAGAAAACCAGATAATGATTAGGGAAGAGACAATCAAGAGACATCAATACCACAGTGACAGATACTGGGATGACCCAACAGATTTGATAGTGGAGCTATCATAAAAACGTTCAATCAAGTAATGTTCAATAAACTCTTATATAAGGACAAGGATAAAGTTCCCCAGCAAACAAATAGAAGATATGAAGAATGTTTTGAAATATTAGGACTGAAAAATCCAACATAAAACTCACTGGATAGGTTCAATAGCAAAAAGATGTTAAAGAAAAAAGGAAACTTGAAGATATATCAATAGAAACCATTGAGTTTGAATAACAGAGATAAAAAGATTGGGACAAAAAAAGAGGAATTCAGGGACCTATGAAACATAAGCAGGAAGTCAAACGTTTGTGTTATTAGGATCTCAGAGGAAGACAGAAGAAGGAGAGGAAGAAACACTGCCTAACTCATTTCAGGGGGTGGCATTACCTTGATATGAGAATTTAAAAAGTGCAAGAAAGATACAGGTCAATATTTCTCATGAAAATGTGCAAATCAACAAAACCAAATCTGACAATGCAAGAAGAATAATGTGACATGGTGTTATGGTTTGTGTCTAAGTGGCCTCCCAAGACTCATGCAGTCATGGAGGCAGCTGAATCTTGCATTTGTGATCGGTTCATTGTCTAGTGCTGGGATCGGCAGTGTGAGTGCTGCACCTGCCTAGGGGTGGAACAGGCATACTATATAAGGGAGGTAAGAAGGCGTGTTTTCTCCTCTCTCTTTTGACCTGTTCACTCTTGTCATTTGCATCCACCATGAACAGCTGCCCCTCAGGATTGCCACCCTTCCTTGGAGCCAGCTGAGTTTGGACTGAAATCTCCAAGAACTGTAAGAAATAAACCATTCCTTCCTTCATTCTGGGTGTCAGGTATTTTGTCTCAGCAACGAGAGAAAAGTAACCAAGACACATGCCAAGTAGAATTTATCCTGCAAGTGCAAGACTGAATCAGTGCTGAATATCAGACTATTCCACCCATCATATTACCAGACTAAAGAATGGACCAAAACCCATGTGAATCACAGATATAAAGTGTACACCTATAAAACTTTTAGAAGTATATAAGATACTTCTCTTCATGACTGGAGACTAAGGAAAAGGCTTTGTTATGACACTACATGCGCAATCTATAAAAATAAGAAATCAATAAATGGGGCTCACCAAAATTAAAAACTTTTTCTAAGCAAAAGACACTAGAGCATGACAAGAAAAACTACAGACTAGTAGAAAATATTTGCAAATCACATTTCCAAAAGAAAACATTTACTCAGAATATGTAAAGAATCCTCAAATTTCAATAATAAGAAAATAATTTGACTTTAGATTGACAAAAGATCTGAGTATTTTAACAAACAGGATACATGGATGGAAAACAAGCTTATGAAGAGGTATATGACATAACTAGCCACTAAGGAAAGGCAAGCTAAATTCATAATTCACATCTGTGCAAATGGCTAAAATAAAACACTGAAATATCAAATGATAGCAAAGATATAAAACAACCAGAACACTAGTATTTTGCTCCTGGAAGTGCACAAAGAAACAGGCACTTTTGGGGGAAAAAAAAACTTGATAGTTTTAAAATAAAGGTAAATATATATCTACCACTATATCCAGTAATCCTATTCCTAGGTATTTGCCATAGGAAAATAAATAAGTTTACAAAGAAAATCCTGTACATAAATGTTTATATAGTAGTGCTATTCATAGCCACCCCCAACTGAAAACAACTTGAATGTTCTTCAACTAATGAATGAATAAACAAGCTGTGGTACATCTAAATAATGGACTGGCCCACACTGTAAAGAGACGAGCTATTTAATCATGCAGCAGCTTGGATGAATCTCAAAGACATTAAGCTGAGAGCCAGGCTTAAGAGGTTAGATTCCATTTATATGTAATTCTCTAGAGACAACACCAGAGTGATAGGCAATAGATCAATGATTAGTGCTTTACTGGGAATTAGGACTGAGGGGAGAGTGTGATGGTAAAGGGATAAGATAAAGGGCCTTTTCTTTTTGCTGGGGATGGGAACGATATGTTCTGTATTTTGCTTATGGTGGTAGTTACAAGAATTTATACACATGTCCAAATTTATAGAACAGAGCACAGGAAAGGTCGATGTGACTGTATAAGTTTGTGAAATGGAAAACACACGGAAGATTACACAGATACATAAAGCAGGCAGAAGAGCATTGCTTTACTCAATGCCCCGTTCCACTGATCTGATGCAGAGAACAGCCCAGGCAGTGGCTTTTCAGATTGAGTACCTGCGCGTTTGCGTGTTCCTGACCCCTGTCAAAGCAGCCATGAAACCCGAGTCCCCCGACGCAGATCTGGAACAGATAGCTGGGGAAGAGGACAGGCTATCAGAAAGTTAATGACTTGGCAGGATGCCGTGGCTTAAGGAACAAGGAGGATATTCAAACCTTAATGGAAGTATTCTGTCCATGAGACAAGAAGGCATGCTTTAGTTTTAATCAGTTTTTCCTGCAGTATGTTCCAAGTGTTTAGGAGGTCAGCAAATGACCAACTTGAAGTTCTTAAGCTTACAGGGAGGAGAAGCTACTACCTTTCTGTGTTTCTCAAAACTGAATTCTCTGTGCAAAGCAGAACTGTGTGA
>RJWT010040041.1:0-12554 GCA_004365215.1 Cuniculus paca
AACATTTTTTCGTGTATTTATTTGCCATTCGTATTTCTTCAGCTGAGAAGTGTGTTTTCATCTCAGATGCCCATTTCTGGATTGAGTCTTTGAATTTCGAGGGCCTGATGTTTTTTAATTCCTTATATGTTCTAGATAGAAGACCTTTGTCTGAAGGGAAGTTGACTAAAATTTTTTCCCAGTTTGTGGGTTTTCTTTTCACTCTGTTGCAGATTTCTTTTGACATGCAAACACTTTTTAACAAGACAAGATCCTAATTGTTGATTCTGGGAAGTGTTTCCCATGCAGTTTGACTTTTGTTCATGAATTCTCCACCTACTCCTATGTTTTCAAGATTTCTACCTACTTTGTTTTCCAGCAGATTTAGTGTTTCTGTTTTAATATTTAGACTTTTGATCCACTTTGACTTTAGTTTAGTGTATGGTGATAGGCTTGGGTATAATTTTAGTTTTCGGCATATGGGAAGCCAGTTTTTCCAGCACCATTTATTAAAGAGGCTATCTTTCTTCCAGTGAACATGTTTGGCCCCTTTGTCAAAGATAAGGTGGCTGAGTGTGTTTGTACTTGGGGTTGTATCTTCTAATCTATTTCAGTGATCCTCAGGTCTGTTTTGATTCCAGTACCATCCTGATTTAATTACAATAGCTTTGTAGTATAATTTCAAGTCTGGGATTGTGATGCCTCCTGTGCTGCCCTTGCTGCCCAGAAGTGCCTTTGCTATTCTAGGTCTTTTCTGGTTCCAGATGAATTTTAAGAATGATTTCTCTAGATCTGTGAGGTATGCTAATGGTATTTGGATGGGAATTGCATTAAATCTGTATAATAATTTTGGGAGAATGGCCATTTTCACAATGTTTGTTCTTCCTATCCATGAATATGGAATGTCTTTCCATTTTGTGAGATCCTCTTCGATTTTTTTTTTCAGAGTACTGTAATTTTCAATGAATAGATCTTTTGCTTCCTTTGTCAGGTTGATTCCTAAGTATTTCATTTTTTTGGATGCTATTGTAAAGGGTGTGGTTTCTCTTATTTCTCTCTCAGTGCATTTGTTGTTTGTGTACAGGAATGCGACTGATTTCTGAGTATTGACTTTGTATCCAGCTACATTACTGAATTTGCTTATGATATCCAGGAGTCCTTCTATGGAGTTTTGTGGGTCTTCTATGTAGAGTATCATGTCATCTGCAAATAGTGATAACTTAGCTTCTTCCTTTCCTATTCTTATTCCTTTTATTTCTGTCTCTTGTCTAATTGCTCTGGCTAATGTTTCCAGCACTATATTGAATAGGAGCAGTGATAATGGACATCCTTGTCTTGTTCCCAATTTTAGAGTGAAAGCTTTCAGTTTTTGACTATTTAATGTGATACTGGCTGTTGGTTTGTCATAGATGGCTTTTATCAGATTGAGGTAAAGGCCATCTATTCCAATTTTCTGTAGGATTCTTATCATGAAAGAGTGTTGGACTTTATCAAAAGCTTTTTCTGCATCTATTGAAATGACCATATGGTTCTTATCTTTGACTCTATTGATATGATACATTACATTTATTGATTTGCATATGTTGAACCATCCTTGCATTCCTGGGATGAATCCCACTTGGTCATGGTGTATAATCTTCTTGATGACTTGCTGGATTCTGTTTGCCAGTATTTTATTGAGGGTTTTTGCATCTATGTTCATTAGAGAGATTGGCCTGAAGTTCTCTTTGTTGGTTGGGTCTTTCTCTGGTTTTGGTATTAGGGTAATACTTGCTTCCAGGAATGATTTAGGGAGACTTCCTTCTCTTTCAATTTCATTGAAGAGTTTGAGGAGTGTTGGCATTAAGTCTTCCTTGAATTTCTTTTTTTTTTTATTTTAAAGAGAATAGAACAAAACAAAACAGAACAAAAAAAGCAAAAGAAAATAGAATAGAGTCAAACATAATAAAGCATTTCAAAACAGAACACTGCAAGATATACAGGTTTTCAAGACATAACAACAGGAGATTAACAATGGTTACCCTAGTGTCTCTTGCTTTCTTCAAAATGGTTGTTCATACATTTACAGACAATAAACTCAAACAAAACAAAGTAGTATAAAACCAGATAAAAGAGAATAGCATTACAGGTCTTCAAGTCAGATAACAAGAAACCAGCAATGGCTACCATAGTGTCTCATTTTTCAAAAGAGCTGTTCCTATCTTCTCGCATATTGCCTTCAAATAGTACGAAAGGGACTTAAACCAATCAACTCAAAGAATAAAAGCACCATTCCTTGAATTTTTTTGCAGAACTCAGCTGTGAATCCATCAGGACCTAGACTTTTCTTGGTTGGTAAGGTTCTAATTACATTTTCAATTTCATTAACTGAAATTGGATTATTCATTAGTTTTACATCTTCTTGGTCCAGTTTTGGTAATTGATATGTTTCTAGAAATCTGTCCATTTCTTCGGTGTTATCGAACCTATGAGAATATAGATTTTCAAAATAGGTATTGATGATCTTCTGTATTTCCACAGGGTCTGTAGTGATTTCACCCTTTTCATTCCTTATTGCATGGATTTGAGTTTTCTCTTTCCTTTTTTTTAATAAGGTTGGCTAGGGACTTATCAATTTTATTTATTCTTTCAAAGAACCAGCTCCTTGATTCGTTGATTCTTTGTATTGTTTTCTTAGTCTCAATTGCATTAATTTCTGCTCTGATCTTTACAATTTCCTCCCTTCTTTTGGCTTTGGGTTGGGCTTGTTCTTCTTTTTCTAGATGTTTCAGGTGTAACATCAGATTCTTTATTTGTGTTCGTTCCATTTTCTGGATGTGGGAATTCACTGCAATAAATTTCCCTCTGAGGACTGCTTTCATTGCATCCCACAGGTTCTGGTAGGTTGTATTTGTATTTTCATTTGTGTGTAGATATTATTTAATTTCTTCTTTAATTTCCTCTGTGACCCACTGATTGTTTAGGAGTGTGCTATTTAATTTCCATGTGTTTATGGAGTTTTTGCAATTTCTTTTGTCATTAATTTCCAGTTTGATTGGCACTGTGATCAGATAGTATGCATGGGATAATTTCAATTCCTTTGCATTTATTTAAGTATATTCTATGGGCCAATATATGGTCTATTCTAGAGAATGTAGCATGTGATGCTGAGAAGAATGTATACTCTGATGTTGTTGGGTGGAAAACTCTGTAGATGTCTACCAGGTCCATTTGTTCACAGGTTTGATTCAGTTCTGTTATTTCTTTGCTGATTTTCTGTCCAGTTGATCTGTCTCTTTGAGTCAAGGGTGTGTTAAGGTTTCCTGTTATAATTGTGTTATTGCTTATTTGATTTTTCATTTCTATTAATATTTGTTTTCTATAGTTGGGTGCTCCCGTATTTGGTGCATATATATTTAAGATTCTTATTTCTTCCTCTTGGAGTTTTCCCCTAACCAGTATGTAGCAACCTTCTTTATCTATTTTGACCATTATTTGTTTGAAGTTTACATCATCTGTGAACAGAATAGCTACTCCTGCTTTTTTCTGGGTTCCTATTGCATGGAGTATTGTTTTCCATCCTTTGACTTTCAGTCTATGAATTTCCTTTTGGGTTAGATGGGTTTCTTGTAGACAGCATATGTTTGGATGTTGTTTCTTGATCCATTCTGCCAGTCTGTTCCTTTTGATAGGTGAATTGAGGCCATTTACATTAATGGTTATAACTGATATATACTGGCTTGTTTGAGTCATGTTATCTTTCTGCAGTGGTTTCTTTACCTTTTCCCTCTACTTAATTGTTTGCCCTGCTTGGTGTTCTTCTTCTGTTGATGTTTTTGACGTCATAGCTATTTTCATGTCTATCTAGAGTATCTTACAGTATTCTTTGCAGGGTTGGTTTGGTGGTCATGAAGTTCTTCAGCTGCTCTTTGTCATGGAAGTATCTTATTCCTCCATCAATTTTGATGGATAGTTTTTCAGGGTACATCAGTCTGGGTTGGAAGCTGTTTTCCTTTAGGACTTGAAATACTTCACTCCATGCTCTTCTTGACTTCATTGTTTGTGTTGAGAAGTCTGCTGTATTTCTGATGGGCTTTCCTTTATAGGTGATTTGCTTCTTTTCTCTCACAGCTTTTAATAGTCTGTTCTTATGTTGAATATCTGGAATGCTGATAATTATATGTCTGGGTGTTGATTTATTTTGGTTATGGCTAGTTGGAGTTCTACATGCTTCATTTATCTGTATGTCAGTTTCCTTTCCCATGTTTGGGAAATTTTGAGCTATGACTTCTTTAAATAGTGATTTTATATCATTTGTGTTTTCTTCTTCTTTTTCCTTTACACCTATTAGTCTTATATTGTTTTTCTTTGCATCATCTTGCAACTGCAGAATTGCTATTTCCTGATTTCTTGTTATTTTAAAAAGATGTTTCCTTTCTTCCTTACTAGCTGCAATCATGTCTTCGAGGTCTGAAAGTCTGTTTTCACATTCATTGAGGTGGCTTTGCCAGCTTTTAATGGCATGCTTGATTTTCTGGATATCTCCTTGAATCTGTTTCATGCATTCTAATTCTTTCTTGTATTCCTCATTCAAGGTTTCCATCCTTTTGTAGTGTTCCTCTATTTTTCCAACTATATCTTCATTAGATGTGCTTAGCATTTCTTTCATTACATTTATCATCTCTTGTTTTACCTGGGAAATCATTTCTAACCTCAGTTCCTTTAAAGTTTCAGAGTTGTTTCTTTACTTCATTTGCTATCATTTCTGAAGTTTCAGGTGTGTGGCTTGTATTTTCTTCTGTGTCCGTGTCTCTTTGGCTTGTTTGGGAAGGACTGGAGGTGCAAGATTGCATTTTGCTCTTTCATTTTGTCATTTTCTTGTATTCCACTGTGGGAGGTGAATCCAATGTGCACAGTTGAGGTGCCAAGGCTAAGTGATACTCACAATGCACTCCTTCAGCTCCAGCCAAGACTACCACTGTGGCTGTTCTGTTGCTGGGTGGTGCCTGGGTGGAGCCCAGGCAGGATGCCAGGGAAGCTCCGAACTTCCCATGCCAATGGTGAAGGGGTGCAGACTCCTACCTGTCTGTTGGCAAGGTCCCAAGCCACACAGTCAGGTGGAATTCGCTGTATGCACCCCCAATGCAAGCGACGCCCAGAGAAGCAGCTGCCCGGCTCTTCTGGGTGAATG
Source organism: Cuniculus paca (assembly GCA_004365215.1). Lineage (NCBI taxonomy): Eukaryota > Metazoa > Chordata > Mammalia > Rodentia > Cuniculidae > Cuniculus > Cuniculus paca. The sequence continues at coordinate 5,150 of RJWT010040041.1, forward strand.
GGTGGGGCCTAGGCAGGACCCCAGAGATGCCCAAACGGCCCATGCCAATGGGGGGCAGACACAAACCCCCACCGGGCTCCTGGCAAAGTCCCAAGCTGAATGGCTAGGTGGAATTCACTGGTCGCACCCCCAACCCAAGCCGGGCCCAGAGCAGCCCTCCGGGTGAGTGGGCGGGGTGAAGGTAGGCAGGGCCCCAGGGACGCCCTGAACGTCCGTGGCCAATGGGGGATGGACACAAACTCCTACCGGTCTCTTGGTGAAGTCCCAAGCCGCACGGCCAGGCAGAACTCTCTGGTCACACTCTCAACTCAGGCCGGGCTCAGAGCAGACGCCGCTGGGCCGCCCCGGGCGAAGGGGCGGGGTGTAGCGAGTTTTAAATTTTTGAATGGCAAAGTACCAAAGATGAATTCAACACATAATGAAATAAGAAAATAGATTTGCAGTGCTTATGACAGAAAAAGGGCTGGTATCTATAATAACAAAAAACTGTAACAAATTGGTGAAGAAATCCACTCAGGCACCAAAACAAGAGAGGATGCGCCATTCACGGGGGGAGCAAATCCAGTTGACTAAGAAACAGGCAAAGATGCTTAGACTCACTAGTGTCCAGGAAATGAAATTAAGTAATAATTAAATTAAAATAATATTAAAATAGCCTTTTGTCCATTAGATTGCCAAAAGTTAAAAGGACTGATAATAGCTATTTTGGTTTGAAATAGCTCAAAGAATAACCCTTATGCATTTTTGGTGGAAATGCTATCTTTTGAAAAGGTATGTTTTAATATGCATTTAATAAAACCATGTTCATGACTTCAACACAATGATCCTTCTGGAAATTTAGGGTATATGTTACTACAGTGTTCATTACTGCATTGTGCATGCATTGTGAGAAAGACTGGAAACATTAATGGCTACGGAGAGGGAAATGGGTGACTATATTACGTGGCCACCATACTGTGGAGCAGTAGGCAGCCAGGAAGAGGCTTTCACATTCTGCCAGAACATGTAAAGGGATTTCTGTGCAACACTGTGGCCTGAGAAATCTAAGGTAGAAGAGCCATGTATCTCTTATATAAGAAACCCAAAGTATAATAAAGAATAAAATAAAAGACAGATAATAGGAAGTCAGGAGATAGATCTTTTGCAAATGGGAAGGGGAAGGGAGATGAAAAGAAAGAAATGAAAGAACTAAAATGTGTTATGTACATGTACCAACTCCCCATGAGGAATATGATTTCTAGGTACTACAAACATGTACTAATAAAAAATAAAATTTTTTAAAGTGCTGAATAAAATACAATCTAATTTTTGTACATTAAACAAGCTTTATTCAATCTACATATCTATTTATGGTTATATGAGACTGGAGAAAAATTTGTATTGTATTCTTCATCCAGAGTATCTAGATGAGAAAGAGTGGGGCAGAAGATGAGGGGAATGGGGGAAGAAGGAAGGAGAAGATGTGAATGATACATACATGCATACACACATACATACACATGGAGACAAAATAGAAAGGTCAAAAAAATCCATATTCTAACACACATGGAACGACCTTTTCTGTGTAACATAATGTTTATGTGTGTGAGAGACTGAAACTATAAAGAAATTCGAGCACTATTACAGGTCTGCATCTACTAACTCCCAGAGATATTTATGATGACATATCAAATGAAAATCTAAGTGGGCTACATGGAGCAAGGGGGACCCTTACAAGAAAATCAGGACACAGTATTGAATCTTCAGAAACCTGAGCACCATATGAAGTCTGAGGATACATCTGTAATGACCAACACACCCATCTCCAGCCTACCTGAGCAAGTGGTGAGCCTCTGTTAACACAATCCTCACTAACATGAGTTAGCTTCAAGGAGCAGCAGTAAAAGGAGGGCATGGAGCAGGGGAGGGAGAAAAGGAGATGGCTCACTTCGTCTTTTACATATATTGTGCTAGAAGTCTGGAATGTTTCTATAATGTTCAAAAAAAATAAGTGAAGAATTTTTTTTGTAAAAAGCCCAAGCCCAAGTTTTTTCACATGACACCTCAAATGTGTGCTCCAATGCTACCTGGAGAGCAGCTATCAAAGAGGACTATGCTAAACATTTACTTTGGAGGCAGTGTACAGATATCATTAGCCCAATGATGTATGTATTTACTTTAAGGAACATACAAGAGAAAGTAATACCCAAATTTAGGTGCTTTTCCCATCCCCCTTTTTCAGTAATAAGGGTTGAACCCAGGGACTCATTCGTGCTAGGCAAGTGCTAGACTACTGAGCTACAGCCCCAGCCAAGATTTGTAAATATTTAAACTTTTTTTGAAAGACTATTAGGCAGCAACTGATAGTAAATAAAGCAAAACAATGATCCTAATGCAAAGCGCAAGAGTTAGACTGACTCAGTGTGGCTGGAATAATGCTGTTCGTGGCACAAAGAGACAAAACCGCAACCATTCAGGCCCAGGAGCACTAACTACACTTCAGTTCTTGCAGCTACAGCAAGAGGCAGCAAGCCAGAGCTGTCATTTAGACGGTTTGCAGAGGCACATGGGAAGACCACCAGCGCCCTAGGCAAACTCCAAAACAGAAAAATGTGTGTTCGCTTTCCACATGGCTTCTTCTGCAGCAAATTCCCTGTGTCATGGGATGTGGGACAAAATTTTATTTTCTCAAAACTTCAGATTAAGCCTCAAAGCTGTGGACACCAGGTGACAAATGCCCATATGTTGAAAGAACAGATATTAGGTACAATACATCCATGCATATTTACCAAGAGGTAACCAAACAGATCTTCAAAAATCAGTTCCAATACCCATTTCCAACTTTTGTAAGAGATTAGTTAATGAGAGTCTTGATAGTAAAAGAAGTCGTGTGGATGAGAGTCTTGCAACATGTTTCCTCTCCCACTACCAAACCTAAAAGAGGGGTTCCCCTTGGAAGAGGTCCAAGTGACCTTCTTTCAAGTTCAGTGTTGTCTACAATGGGGAGATGCTTACCTCATGTTCCAGCTGGAAGCTGGATATCTTGTTACCACAATGGAACACCCAAGCATTTTTGGAAGAAAATGTCTCCAGGAAATTTGATCATACAGTGTCTTGGTTACTTTTCTCTCATTGCTGAGACAAAATACCTGATGCCCAAAGTGAAGGAAGGAGAGGTTTATTTCTTACAGTTCTTAGAGATTTCAGTGCATGCTTAGCTGGTTCCAAGGCAGGGTGGTGTGGCTGAGGGACAGCCTGGCTGCAAGCAGCAAGAGAGAACAGGGCAAAAGAGAGAAAAACATGCCTCCTTCCTGACCTTACATTGTATACTGGCTCCACCCCTGGGTGCAGCACTCACACCACTAATCCCAGCACTAGACAAGAACCAATCACAAATGCTAGATTCAGCCACCTCCAAGACTGCATGAGGCTTGAGGGGCCACCTAGATACAAACCATAACATACAGGATGAAAGTAGAAATTAGTGTGCACTCTTCCCTGAAAACCTATGGGCTGAAAGGAGCCTAGCTAGAGTTGCCCAAGGAGGTAAGGAGAAGTGGAATAGGTCTGGCACAAGTTGGGGACAAGTAAGAAGTTCTACATGGGACAAAGAATGAGAAAATTAATTTGGATCTAGTATTAAACCTTAAAATTGTTCTTCAAACTGTGGACACTGCTCAAACAGCAATTTAAGGAGTGGAAAAGGAAAATTCTATTTATAGTATTTTTGAAGGCAGAGATGGTAAATGCAATTGACCCCTAAACGCATCTGACAAGCACCAACCCAGTTGTATCTATTTCCTTAGCTAGCATTCAAGGCCTTCTATCACATGCCTCTTACATACCTATCAAGGTTATTTCTTACTTTTCCCTCTATTCCAAAAAAATGCTATATATGACTTTCCACACTCATGATCTTTCCTCCTTCAGAAATATTTGTTCACCTTCTTTCTGTTTGTCTAGGCGCTAATAGTCATTAAAGGCTTTCTCTTCAACTCCAACCTTCTACCCTAAGCCTCCTAGCTAGCCAGTCCAGATTCTTAAGAATCACTTGTTCCTCTGAGTTCCACATTGCCAGTTAGGAATGACATAAAATACTCTGTCCCCAGATTTTCAGACCACACAGCCCAGTATTCATTTGATAAATGCAGTCAGTATATACCTACTTTTTCCACTTTGCATTGCCACTTACTTTCACGTTTATACCCTGTCTCAATCTTACTCCTTGAAGACAGAGCAATTATTGCAATTTTTATTATCAGTCTTATTATATTCCCAGATTTATGCGGTAAATTCCAGGTAAATGTTTGTTGAGAGTGTTTCTATTGGTGATGATTTGGTTCTTGCCCTGTTCCTTTTCTGCAGTCCTTTCCCACCTCCTGGAACCTTCTCCATGTCTTCATTGCTTTTAAATTATCTTCTTGGTGAACTGGGAATCAAAGCCATGAGCTCGCTATTATGGGTATGATCTGTAGGCCAAGTTTCTACTAGGGCTTTGTGCTACATTTTCTGTTTTTAAGAATGGAAACAGTAATGTTTTCCTCTGCATAGTCACTAAGTATATTAGCAGAGGCAAATGAGATGCTGTTAATGGTATTGCTCTGTAAATCTGATTATGTGTCATTAGCTCTTTCTTTGCAAGATCATTTCTGGAGAGATACAGGCATAACTTATCGAAAAGGATACTGGCTTCTCCAAGGACTTTTTCTTTTATATTTTTATCAATTTTGAAATCAAGATTTCAATCCTTTAGGAATAAGATAGCCAGGCAATGAATTGATTGTGATTCAAGGATTTAAATAATGTGAAGAAAGCCTCAACTTATATTTCTTCATTCTCCTAAGGTTAAATATCATAACTTAATTTGCATTTCCTGACTCTCAATTAGTCACAAGAAGTCTACAGTGCCCTATTTCAGCACAAATTACTTTAGGTACAAGATTGACATTTGCTCTCCAGGAAAGCAAATAGTCATATTTCATCTTGAGAAACTACCACTATATGGAGAAAAGTGAAAGATGATGAGATTATCTGGTGGGTTTTACTTGAAACGTTAAATCTCTAGGCAATTTGGGAGAACAAGCCCAGAAACTGTAATATCCAGATCATCTGTCATCATCTGAATCTGTTTGTTTATTCCATGAATAAATCAGCCAACCCTCCATTTTTCCCTTTGGCTGTTTAAAACTAGAGCAATGTATCTAACATCCAACTTTTCTTCCCTAGTAATGGAGCGGCCAAAGCTGATCTCAGAAAAGGACTGCAGGGATGCAAAGTCAGACAATAAGAGTGAGCAGAACTACCTGGGATACAAGTGAAGAGCAACAGGGGACTAATGACCTGGTGAAGGGGGTCTTTGGAAGCAAGGTCAGAGACCAAAGAAAGGTCAATGATACAGACAGAAAACAGTAACCGGAAGCCAAACAATGGTCTGCACAGTGCATCCAGCTTGGAGTGCTGAGTCTGATCACTGAAACTGAGAAGCTCCTGAGGCAGTGCGAAAGGACATCCCACAGTGTGCCCAGCTCTGAGCATCATCAGTGGTAGCAAGCCAGACTAGGTGCCTAGCACCACAATCATCAGCTGTCACTTCTTGCAATACATTCCCAAGTAAAACAGATTCCCCAGTGAGCTCTGAAGCAACACAAAAAAGCCAGAGAATAGAATCGCTGTTAATTCATTCATTCAGTCATTCCTTCATTTGACAAATATTAATTTAGCACCTATTATGTGCTAGCATCTGTTGTATGCTATTGGGATAAAGCAGGTAACAATACTGTACATAAGAGTTTAGATTCCAGTGAAGGGAGACTGCATACTTTACACAAAGTAAGTAAAATATATAGCATTTAAGAAGATATTAAGAGCTATGGAGAAAATGCAGCAGGGTGGAGGGTACCAAGAGTGCCAAGAGTAGGAAGAACTGGCCATTTTAAAGCAGAGAACTCATGAAGAAGGTGACATTGCAGCAAAGACTTGACAGAAGAAAAGGAGGTCACTAGGTGGATATCCAGGGGCAGGACACTTCAGAGTTCTTTAGGCAAAGAAAACAGGCAGGTTCTGGTTCAAGAAAACACCTGGCACACAGGAGGGACACCAAGAAGGCCTGTGTGGCTGGAGGACAGGGAGTGAAGAGAAGAGAGTCACGAGCCAAAGTCAGGGTGGCAAGGAGAAGAGAGGGGTTGCAGATTCTACTGGACCTTCTCAGTATCGACAATGACTTAGTGTTTCGATCTGTAGGTGATGGGGAATTTCTGGAAGGGTGGCAGCAGAGGAATGATATGATGCAATGTAGGGATTTCTTTGAAATAAATCTTATATTAAGAGCCATCAAGAGACCAAGAGTAGAAGCAAAGATTAGTTAGGAAGCTGTTGTAGTCTTCTGGAAACAAATGTTATTTGTACAAGCGATGAGAAAATTTTAATCTATTGTTTCCCTGTGAGTAGTGAGTAACACATCTGGATATCATGCCTATACTGATTCTTCCTTTTGGCGTTTAATATAACAGTTATTATGTTCTGTGGAGACTAATACGCCAGAGTGTCCAAAGGATACAATCGCTTTCAATGCCATCGATGCACCAGAAGCCCTGATAGGAAAAACGATCTGGGTTCTCTTGCACAATGCACAGCACCCAGTACTTCTTCCATTCTTTTCAGTTGTAGTGTGTTGTCATTAATGTCAAATTGTGATTTAATTTTTTTATCTCTGCAAATTCTTTCATATAAATTAATTCTTAAATAAAAAAATTCTTGTCATAGTATGCATTCTAATTTAGGATTTTTGAAAATATGGTCAAAGTAAGAATTAAAAGCATCATGGCTGGGAATCTAGCTCAGTGGCCTGAGTACCTGCCTGGCAAGCGCAAGGTCGTGAGTTCAATACCCAGTGCCGCAAAAAAAAAAAAAGAATTAAAAGCATCATACCACAGTGATACATGCACACCCATGTTTATAGAGGCATAGTTTGTAATAGCCGAATCTTGGAAACAACTCAATGCTCATCAACAGGTGAATGGATAAAGGAGATGTGGGGTTTCTTACACAGTGGAGTACCACTCTGCCATAAAGAAGGATAAGCTTGAGACCTTTCTAGCTAAATGGATGCACCTTGAGACCATACTCTTAAGTGAAATAAAATGGACATCCATGTGCAAATGCCGCATTTTTCTCCAGCGTGAGAAACTGAAAGTGTAAATAAGGACCAAAAGGTATAACAGATACTGTGAAATAGGAAGAAAATGTTCAAATGAGGAGAACAAGGAAGGAGGAAGCAAAGAAGGGAAAAGTAAAATAAAATGAGAAAAGAAGGAAAAAATGGAAACAAAGTTTTTGTAACTGGGGAGGGGAGGAGGGGTTGAAGGAAGAGTAGGGGAATGGGTAAAAAAAAATCAAGTTATATCATATACAGAGATAAATTCTCTAT